>JAJIYU010008002.1:0-18479 GCA_030144865.1 Tinospora cordifolia | reverse complement strand
ATATATATATATATATATATTGTGTAGTTTTACTCCTAGTGAAAACACACCATAGTTTTGGATCACTCAATTGACTAATACTTTTATTAAAAACTATACTAAAAAAACTGTAATTCATAACTTTTATAATAATTCTAAATTAAAAAGAGGTAAAAATTAATTACCTAAAACGTCGAATCATCAAGAATGAACAACTTTTTCTTCCCTCTTTTCTTTCTTTTTTCTTCTCTTTTCCTCCCTTCCCTTCTTTTTCCTTTTTGCTTCCTTTCTCTGTTTTTCATCCCTTTCTTTGGTTCTTACCTGATGGTGAGGGAATAGTGAACATATACAAGTGGAGCACACACATATATATAGGCATGATTTTCTTGGGGGTTCCACCATCATTAGTTGCCAAGATAATTTTTTCCCTTCCTTCCTTTATCCATAATATGTTGGTGACATTATCCACTAAATTATATTTTCTTTTTCTTTTTTCATTATCCAACCAATCATCATTCCTTATCTCTTTATATGTGCTTAAAGTAGATTGTGTTTATTGTTCATTTTTATTTTTCCCATTAAGTGAACTCCCTATACATAAATAGTTATTTATAGTTGTATATTTATGCAGAATGCCATGTATCTAATTTATATATTATTATTATAATTTTCCTTTTCATTTAATATAAATATAAATATATATCTCTCTCTTTCTATCTCTCTCTCTCTCTCTTTCTCTCTCTCTATATATATATATATATATATATACACAGACAAGAATTAATTCATTTCAAGTTCTATCTCAATAGTTTATTTTTCTCCAATTAATACACTCATAATTAATACAATTTCCATAAAATCATATATTTTCATTTATAATTTATTAATTCATACATGAAAATACATATTCGTCAACTCAATGTCCAAAAAATATACCGATCATTACATCTCCCCTCCTTAGAACAAATTTCATCCTTGACATTTACTAAGATAATAAAAATCAAGAAGCGACTCTCATAATCTCAGAAAATAAGTTTTCATGTAGTCATCTCATTCCCAGGTGTCCTCCTCGACACCATGAAACTGTCAATGTACACATACCATCAGTATCACCTTGTTGCGCAGTTTCTTCACTGCTCGATCAATGATAGCTACCTAAGCCTCATCGTATATACAATCCTCTCACAACTCCACATGTCCCTAGTCTTTCACTTGGGAGGGATCAAGGTAGTACTTCCTCAACATCAACACGTGAAACACGTTGTGTACTCCTACTAACTAAGGCGCAATGTCAATTGGTATGCAATAGGACTTATTTTCTCAAGAATCTCAAATGGTTCAATATATCTTAGAGCGACCCTAAAATGCCAAACCAAGTATACCCCTTCCAAAGGGAAATTTGGAGGATTACATGATCGCTGGGATCAAACTCAAGGACCTTCCTTCGCTTATCTACATAACTCTTCTATTTGTCTTGAGTAGCCTTCATGTTCTGACGGATTTGTTGAATTTTCTCATTTTGTTCTTGTACGAAAATATGGCAAAAAATTACTAGGTCACCAACCTTGACCCAACAAACTGGTGATCGGCAAGGTCGACCATATAATACCTCAAATGGTGCCATGCCAATACTCACCTAGTAGTTGCTGTTATATTCAAACTCACACAACACCAAATGATCTTCCCAACTACCACAAAATCACGGACGTATGCACAGAGCATATCCGCCAAAATTTGAATCACTCTCTCAAACTGACCATCAATCTATGGATGGAAGGTTCTGCTCAAGTTTACCCTAGTCTCCAACTGACTCTGCAAGCTCCAACCAATAATGGGACGTAAACCAAGCATCTCTATCTAACACAATAGACACTGGGACCCCATGTAATCTCACAATCTGACAGATATACAATCAACCCAACCTCTCAACCAAATCCCTATTATGCATCGGGAGGAAATGAGCAGACTTAGTTAGTCTATCCACAATAACCCAAATAGTATCGTGCCTCCGCTAAGTCCAGGATAATCATATCACAAAGTCCATAATAAGGTGTTCTCATTCCCACTCAGGAATAACCAAGGGCTGTAATAAACCACCGGGTCTCTGGTACTCAACTTTGACCTGGTGGCATGTTTCACATCTTTGCACAAAGGCTGCAATATCTCACTTCATCCCTGGCCACCAATAAGTACATCGAGCATCATGATACATCTTATTGGTGCTTGGGTGAACAGTATGCCTCGAGTGGTGCAGCTCTACTAGCACTCCCTATCTCAGGCGAAGGTCATTTGGTACCCACAATCGTCCCTTCAACTTTAATGCACTGTCAATGTCAATCAACCACTCCACACGAGAAGTGTCATCTGCCTACTCTTGGAACGTCACATAATCAACATCATGAGGTTACACCTCCATGGTTTTAATAAGTAAAACCAACTAAGCTCTCATCTATGCACGAACTCTGGTCTCAGTCGAAGTCTTGTGGATACTCATCACTGTCACAAACTCAATCATCCTCCACTCGTGAGACATATGTTTAGTCATATAGGCGGTCTCAACCCATTTCCTACTAAGTGCATCAACTGCTACATTAGCCATCCCAAGATGGTATTAAATACTATGGTCATAATCCTTCAACAATTCCATCCACCTCCTCTACCTCATACTAAGATCTTTTTGGGAAAATAGGTACTTGAGGCTCTTGTGATCCGAACACAGCATGAATCGTTCACCATAAAGATAATGTCACCAAATCTTGAGTGCAAAAACAATAGCTGCTAGTTCTAGATCTTGGAGAGGGTAGTTCTTCTCATAAACTCTTAAATGTCTGGAAGCATAGGCTATTATCCTGTTATTTTGCATCAACACGCAACCAAGGCCTAATCCTGATGCATCAGTATAAATTACCAACTCCTTAGTGTTATACGATAAAGTGCTATTGAGATTGGCTTAGTCTCCAAGACCAACTCAACGACAAAA
The DNA here is from genome assembly GCA_030144865.1 of Tinospora cordifolia. Lineage (NCBI taxonomy): Eukaryota > Viridiplantae > Streptophyta > Magnoliopsida > Ranunculales > Menispermaceae > Tinospora > Tinospora cordifolia. The sequence goes on along the minus strand of JAJIYU010008002.1, from coordinate 15,520 downwards.
TCGATCTCTCGGTTAGGAGGCAAGCTAAGTAGATCATCAAGGAATACATTGGGGAACTCACATACCACAAGAACATCCCCAAGTCTCGGCTTGGAAGATTCACCGGTACCTGCGACAACCACACTCATTAAGGCACACATCTCCTCCAGTGTCGCTAATCTGCCCTGGGTGCCAGGTTTGTCTGAACTTCTACCCTGGAACACTACTACAAGTCAATTCAGGATCTGGAATACTACACCTTTAGCATAGTAATCAACATAAGCGTAGTAAGTAGCTAGCTAGTCTATGCCTAGAATGGCATCAAACTCCAAAAATTCTAAATCCTGCAGATCTACCATCATTTCTAGACCACCAACACACATTACACAATGCTCACAAATCATATTGGGGTAAATACGCTCCCCAATGATAGTACTTAATAAAAAATAAGTGGATACCCTAATTGGTCTAAGTTTTATTCTATCAACAACAAGTCATGATATAAATGATAAGGTGGAGCCAGCATCAATCAACACACATGTGGAATCTAAAATAGAGACGGTGCATTCTACCAAAGTCTTGGTAGCCTCTGAATCAGGCTAAGTGACTGCTTGGGCTCTCTCTCTATATCCCTACTAGACCATCGGCCGAACTGATAGGCTAGGTCACTTTGATCTGTTGTGCCCAATCTGTGCACACTAATAATAGGTGAATGGTTGTCTCTGTACAACTTACCTTTTCCATGTTAGCTAGCCTATTTGTACTGTTAGTTCAGTGGCCTGTACTCTAAGCCTCTACCTCCCTTACCTCGGCCTCTGCCTCTAGGCTGTGTTGCCTTGTGTGGCTCAAATGTCTAAATAGGGGTGGTTGTAACCTCCATCCTCATAGTAGACTAGGTCTATGGGGTGCTAGTCGATCCCAAAATAGACTTCCTCTTCTTGTAACCCCTATTCTTCTGCCACTATCCCTGGTCGGGAGTTTGTGCTAAAGTATGCATTTTATTGTTTGGGACAATCTGTATATGTATCGGCTTGTCCTTATTGTCTGCTTTATATCTCAAAGGTCAGCGCTTCAGTGACTCTAGACTAGAACCATGTATCGCCTGTTAAATAACATTATTCAACCCCCAACGATAGAATCCAGCTTATTCTACTTTATTAGCCACAAGCCATGAAGCATAAAATTCTAGATGAACGAATCTGTAAGTGTATTCCTGGACTGTCATATTAACTTGTCGCAAAGGTAAAAACTCCATCTTCCTATGCTCTCTGGCAGAAGCAGGAACAAAAGTCTCCAAAAATAACTCTCTGAACCTTGCCCCAAGTCTCAACTAGGCACTCAGTAGCCAAAATTGATAACCAATATCTAGCGGCATCACCCTCTAATGTGTGTGTAGAGAACAACACCTGATTCTCTTCAGATAGCTTCATCTATTGTGTTATCTTCTCAACATTCAACAACCAATCTTCTACTTGCTCTAGATTAACACCGCTCCAATATGACTGGGGTTTCAGGTCCACAAACTTCTTTAGTAGTCTCTCATGTGAAACTTCTCTCCTCTGTCTTTCTCTACGGTGCCTACGAGGAGCCTCAATCTCCTCTTCAGACTCCTCATCATCATCCACTTTAGTTGGTTCAACTACAGGTGGAGTAAGAGCTGTAGGAGGTGTTGGTCGCTGCATATTAGCCACAACCCCATCTATCCTCTAATGTAGTGCAATGTTAGAGGATTGGATCGACTTCCCTTGGGCCCAGATAAGATCTTCGAGCCATCAGTATACATCAGGCTCAGCAAGTGGTGGTGGTATAGGTCTCAGTACAAGATCCTAAGGAGGAGTAGGATCTTGTGGTATCCACCATGGTCTATTGCATCTAAGTGGTATCTTAGTCTGCAATTCACATATGATTATTTGTCAATGTCAAACATTGCAAACAAACCACCCCTACTATACAATATATTTTTGATAATAAGTTTTACAAAATAAAACTTTGATGACCTACATTTTAGACACTGGATTGACGAATCCGATACATGTATATTTTATGTATTTTTTAAATTTTTTATTAAAATATATGAGATTTTTTTCAATTTTGAATTATTTATTGAAGATAATTAGGATAATGGGAAAAAAATGCAATTTTGAGAAGAAAACACAAGAAACTATAAAGAAAATGTATTTTCTTGAGAGAAATGATTTTTAGGATTGATTATTGAAATTTTGAAATAATTATGAAATTTTTAGGATGATAAATGAAATTTTTGGGAGAAAAATATGATTTTAGATGAATTATTCAATTTTTGGAGAAAATAATTGGATAAATGATGAAATGATATATAATAGGAACATTTTGGTGAGAAAATGATGGATTGATGATTTTCATAATTTTAGAGAAAAGAAAATGGTGAAATTAGATATGTATGTGTATATATAAGAAAATGGAAAATGAAAAAAACAAAGGAAATAGAAAAATAAAACCAAAAACAATTTCAATTTTTGCGCACAGGCCGAATGGCCTGTGCGGACCAAAATCGGTTGGGCTGTTGGCCCAACCTGTGCAAGTTTGAGGCCCAACTGTGGGTTGGCCCACGTCTGGGACGGCCCACGCGCACAACAGATTGAAACCCTCTATTTTTTTGGCATTTTGTGCCTGAATTTGACAGATTTTTTGATGAATTTTGCAGTATTTTTTAGGTTTTCAACTACTAAACCATAGGAATCCATGGTATTGCACCCCTGATTTTCTTTTTCCATCAAGCTTAACCACCTAATATGGCCAGTGGACATTGCCAAATAGGCGTCCAACATGAGAGCTTGGAGGCCACGTGGGTGGCCACATGTCATCCTATGTGGCCATGCAATCTCCCTTTCATGCAACAAACTCCATTCTTGAGCACAAGTCTAGGATTTCCAACTATTGTGACCCTTGTTCACGAGCTCGAATCTCCTTCGTTTTTTGGCCAAATCCATTGAATCTTAGCTTGTTTTAAAGCTCTTACTACCATCTACGAAGTCTTACAAGCAACTCGCTGAATCTTGCAACCATTTGGAGCTAAAACCCCCGAAAGAGGTATTGTTCATAGTGTTCAAACCCAGAAAATAGAAAAGTCTGTGTTGAAGCCACCTTTGGAGCTTCGATTCCTCGGCCGTTTCAAGCCCATTTTGGAGGTGAGATAGTTCTTCTTCTTTATTTTCATGTGTTCTCTAACCTCCAATTGTTAGAGAATGAAAAATAAGGCTTTACACATGATTTTTTAGCAATTAAAATTGGTTATCTACCCACTGTTGCATCTGTGTGACAGAAACAATGTTGGAGCAACTATAAAGGGGTTCACACCCAAACCATTCCAGGTTCATCCCTAAAGTAAAACCCTTTATTTTATCTCCCATTATGTGTATTCAAGTGTTCAAGTGGTAGAAATCGGATACTAGAGCATTTAATATGTTTTATAAGTCATTGGTGTTGACTGTGTGATTCACTGTTGTGACAATGCCAACAGAACCAGGCGTTGGACCAAATTGGAGGCTGTATTTGGAGCACTTAAGGAGACCCCTTGGGGTTGAAACCAAAGTCATTTAAAGCCTCATAGTAGAGGCTATAGAGAGGTACAAAGTTCTAACCATGAGCCTACGTGAATATGATTTAATACACTTACAAATATGCTATGTTAGTTGGATGTTTAACACTTAGGAAAATTTATGAGTTTTGAAATACATGTGACATGTTTAATGAGACGTGTGAACATGACTTTGGGCCTATATATGCTTATTATTTGAAAAGATCCTTGATAGGGAATTGTAGAATGACCCTTAGATTGGAGGTTGGGTTAGATAAATAAACACATGAAGAATGATAGGAATGTGAACCCAAAAATTTCTGTGATTCGCCTGAAAATTCTGAAAGTAAATTAACTGACCAAACCTCAGTGGATTGGGCAAAAATTTGGTGAGAGATTCCTAAGTATGTCTAGGATATGCATACCAAATTTCAGAGCATTCTGATATGGATAAGTAGGAAAAATTAGGTATACAGTCACCGCCTATCACATAGAATTCGAGAACACATAGACCTTGATATCTCGAATAAAAACACTATCAAATGGAGTCCTAAATTGTGATTTAAAATTCTTGAGAAGTAAACAGATATCAAATTTTGGCGCAAATCTAATATACGGATTACTTGAAGAAAAATCGAGAAAATGGTTGCGCAGATAGGGCCCCAAGCTAAAGATGGGCCTAAGTCATGGGAATTGGGAACTTTGACCCAGTTTAACCCAATTGACTTAATGAGGACCAAAATTGACCATTTGGGACTCTGTTTACTAGCTAGGTCAGCAAGTGATAGTTTTGACTAGGGTTGACCAAGATTGACCAAGGTCAATCAAGTTTACTTAGCGACTTAAGGTGAGGTGATTTAGCATGGATAGACCACCCTTGATCTGGTCAATCCATTGATTGACCAATGATGTAGAGTTAGAGTTGAGCCAAGTGTCATGCCAATATTAAGAAGTTACGTCAATTTTGCAGGACCAAGTACTAGCAGGACGCGACCGGTCGCGAGAGGAGCACCGGGGGCGAAGCATCCCTGTGAGTAGTATTTTCTAACTTGTTTCTTAAAGCTTGTTCTTTTGTGCATTTATGAAAATGATATTACATATTGTGATGAATCTACACCTTTTAAATGAGTTTAAATGAAAAGTGCACTGAGTCTTGAGGCTAGAGGTACAGGGTTAGGGTGAGTAGTGTCGGTCCCTCATACAGCCAAGATAGTATCTACCTACCATAGAGTGCCCGTTGAGGGGGTTTTATGGACCCATGATATGGTAACGACAATAAGTCCTAATCGGGTCATCACAATATGGCAAAGGCAATAAGTCCTGATTAGGTCATTACGATTGATGGCAATGACAATAAATCCTAATTGAGTCGACGCGATACGCCTAAATGTCTGTGACTCACTCGAGTGAATTTTTAGTCGCCTTGGGGCCGGTGAGAGCCTTGACGAATGCTTTCATCATTTAATTATTTTCAAATGAAGGTGCATGACTACATTATGGAATTAAATTGTATTCACTATTGCATTTACTCGCATAATGCTATTGTTTATGCATTCACATGTGTTTTATTTGTGGAATGTTTGCTTTAAGTTATAAATTAGATTGCATTACTCATTGAACCACCATGGACAAATAGGCTCACTACTCTAACTTTTTAGGTCCTCCTGCCGTGGATAAGGGTAACGGGGTGGTCATCGCATAGAGCTGCACTCTCTTATCCTTTTTGGTTGGTTTTCTTCGTGCCATTTATTGCTTTGAGGGTTCGAACTATGTATAAGGGAGAAGCAAGCCTTGTACATAATGGATTAAGCACTCTCGGTGCTACTCACGTTTTTGATGACCTATTTGATAAAATTGTAATCTTTCTAGTGTTTATGTGTTTAAATTTCTTTTGCATCCCTATGATTACTCTTATAGTGTTAGGCATGGTGTAGAGGAATGAGGCTTAACAGTGTCTTGGCAAGCTTGGCCTGTGAGCGGGTTTGTCCGGTTGTTGTGCCAGTCGGTTCATCCTTCGCCCTAGGGAAGGGGTCCCCAAGTGTTGGTATCAGAGACTAAAGTTCTTCCAATTCAAGAATAGCAAATGCTATTAAACTGGGGGAATTTTAGAGTAGAAGTACAAAAAAAAAACCTTAGAAATGACTTAGAGTAGCATAGTGGGAGTATGGACAAAACTTTCTAACTCTTGATTGACAAGAAGAAAAACCAAGTGAGAGTGGCCATATCACAAGGGAAATCGGACTGTCATAGGGTGTTAGAGAGTTTTAGGACTAAGACTTTGAACCTTGCGGGTTAGTCTATTCCCTAGAGATAGTCACCTTAACGTGTAATTCTTGTCATAAATATCTAAAGTTGTGGTCTACTTATTTTGGAATTAATAAATGTTAAACATTTTATGCAGACTACGATGCCTCCTCGACGTGGGAGACCACGTAGGACTCCAGAGCCGGTACTACCACCACCACCTCTAGTTTAGCTCAGGCAAGATGTTATACAAAGGCTTTATAGCCTTATTGAGTGAGAGGCTCGACAGGATCGATGCCAAGAGACAAAGCGCTGAGCCAGTAGTGCCTCCTGCACTAGTTACACTCGAGATTCGGAGGAGGAAAGGGCTGCAGTCTAGGCAGATGCATCCCTAGTGAGACAAGGTGATGACTCTACCCATGATTGCCTCCAGAAGAGATTCTTGAACCTAAAGCCCAAGGAATTCTATGGGGGTTTGAGTTTGGATGCAGCGGAGAACTAGTTTCTCAATATTAAGAAGAATGCTAAGACGTTGAAGTTGTCTGAGGAGAATCAAGTGCTATTCGCTACACACATGCTTGAGGGTGAGGCCGCGATATGGTGGAGGGCCACCCAAACTATAGAGGGATAGATTTGTACATGGGCCCATTTTCGGGAGTTATTTTTGAGTGCCTACGTCCCTACAGCAACGCGAGAACATAAGAAGGTGAAGTTTCTAACCTTACAATAGGAGCACATGTTAGTTAGGAGTATACCCATAGATTTTTTTGGCTAGAGGCATATGCAACTGAGTTAGTGGGCAACCCCGAGGGAGAGGGCAAGATTCTTCTGTCGCGGGTTGAGGCCTAACATCAGGCAGGTGACATCGGCATATAGCGAGGCTACTCTGGAGATTATACAGAGGCAACACTACAGTTTGAGGCAGACGGTAGGGATCAGCGTCAGATTACTCAGGTTGTATAGAGTGCCCCTTGCAGATGTAGACTCAATCACAGCCACAATCACAAACACAGGGAGGTTATCATGGTGGGTCCCAATCAGGCAGCTTTAATAGGAAGAGGAAGTATTCAGAGGGACAGTTTGTAGGGCACAGACTCAGCCAACTACTGCAGTCACACTTGCAACCACCCCAGTGTAGGCATACAAGGCGGTGGGGTGGCCACCGACTCAGCAAGGGGGCCAAGGTGGAGGTCAAGGCAGAGGTAGAGGCAGAGATTCAGGGGGTAGAAGCTAGGGCCGAGGCTAGACTGAGCAGAGGTGGTTGATTACATGTTTCCAGTGTGGTCAACCAGGCCACAAATGATATCAATGTCTTATGCCTATTTTAACTTCCAGCGTACCCACTATCGTCACTTGAGAGACAGCACAGGCCATCACCTGCCTGGATTCCGAGGCGACGAAGGCTCTAGTAGAGGGTAACATGTTTCTACTTGATACACGTATCTATGTGTTGATAGATGCTGGATCTACGTTGTCTTTTATTTTTGGGCATGCCATAGATAGATTGGGACTTAGACCTATTAGAGCTTCCATATGGCTCATGTTGAGCACAACAGCAGGGGAATGCATCTACCCCAACCTAATTTGTGAGGGCTGCATGTTGAGGTTTGATGACTTTGAGACTCTGATAGACCTTAGAGTACTAAAGTTTTTGGAGTTTGATGATATACTTGGAATGGACTGGCTAGCAGCTTATCATGCCTATGTAAACTGTTTCGCCAAGAGAGTAGTATTTCAAATTCCAGGACAGCCTATTATCACCTTCCAAGGTAGTGCTTCCGATAGACCGAGGACCCTAGGTCAAATAGCGACACATTATGAGATAGATACACTGGCTAGTATGATCACCATTGGTGACAGACCTTCACAATAGAGCTTAGATGAGATTCCTATTGTTTGAGACTTTCTTGATGTATTTCTTGATGACTTGCCCAGCTTACCTCCCAAACGGGAGATTGACTTTATCATTGAGATTATTCTGGGTACACAGCCCATTTCAGTCCCTCCTTATCGAATGGAGCCTAGGGAATTGCAAGAATTGAAGGTCCAACTTGAGGAGTTGATGAGTAAGGGTTTTATTACCCCTAGCGTGTCACCTTGGGGCACCCTAGTATTATTTGTGAAGAAGAAGGATGGGAGCCTCCATTTATGCTTCGACTATAGACAGTTGAACAAGGTGACAGTAAGTAACAAGTACCTTCTCCCATGCATTGATGACTTGTTTGACCAGCTCTAAGGTGCCACAGTGTTTTCAAAGATCGATCTGAGATCTGGGCACAATCAGCTGAGAATCAGGGAAAAAGATGTACTGAAGACAGACTTTTAGACTCGTAATGGACACTACGAGTTCTTAGTCATGTCGTTTGGCGTGACAAACGCTCCAACAATGTTCATGGACTTGATGCAGAGAGTGTTTCATCCTTATCTCGACTCATTTGTCATCATCTTTATCGATGATATCCTCATTTATCTGAAGACTAGGGAGGAACATGCTGAGCATTTGAGGATCGCACTGCAAACTCTTCGAGATCACTGGTTTTATGCTGAGTTTAGAAAGTGCGAGTTCTGGTTGATAGAAGTCCAATTTTTAGGCCATGTTGTTAAAGCCGGGGGCATTTCAGTTGATCGAGCTAAGGTCGAGGCTATTATTGGTTGGCCAAGACCTACCACCATGACAGAGATCCGTAGTTTCTTGGGTTTGGCAGGCTATTACCTTAGATTTGTGCCAAACTTCTTGGGGATCATTGCTCCAATGACAAAGCATACCTAGAAGGACACGTCATTTGTATGGACACATAAGTTTGAGGAAGCTTTGCTTGAGTTGAAGTGTCATTTGACATCTGCCCAAGTTCTTGTACTACCCAAACCAGGCCGTGAATTGACAATCTATAGAGATGCATCTGGGACAAGCCTTGGGTATGTGTTGATGCAGGGTGATGGAGTTGTCACTTTTGCCTCGCAACAGCTAAAAGTTCATGGGAGAAACTACCCTGTACATGATCTAGAGCTGGCAGCAGTAGTGTTTGCACTCAAGATTTGGCGACACTATCTGTATGGTGAGCATTTTACACTTTATTCTAATCATTAAAATCTCAAGTACCTATTTTCACAGAAAGACCTTAACATAAGGTAGAGGAGGTGCATGGAGTTGCTTAAGGATTATGACTTTACCATTGAGTACCATCTCGGGAAAACCAATGAGGTGGTTGATGCACTTAGTAGAGTACGGGTCGAGACTGCTTGTGTGGCTAGACATATGTCTCAGGAGTGGAGGATGATTGATTATGTGACGGGGATGAATATCCATGAGGCTTCGACCGAGACCAGAGTCAGTGTATAGATGAGAGCCCAACCGATTTTGTTTGCTGAGATTATGGAGGTACAGCCTCATGATGTTAATTTTATGATGTACCAGGAGTGGGCTGACGACACTTCTCGAGTGGAGTGGTCATTGACACTGATGGTGCACTGAGGTTTACGGGACGATTGTGGGTACCAGATGACCCTCACTTGAGACAGGGAGTGCTAGCAGAGCTGCACCGCTCGAGGTACACCGTTCATCCAGGTGCCAATAAGATGTATCAGGATGTTCAACGTACTTATTGATGGCTAGGGATGAAACAAGATATTGTAACCTTTGTGCAGAGATGTGATATATGCCAGTAGATTAAGGTTGAGCACTAGAGACATGGTGGTTTGTTACAGCCCTTGGCTATTCCTGAGTGGAAATGGGAACACATTACCGTGGACTTTGTGATGGGATTGCCTCGGATTGAGCGATAACACAATGTTGTTTGGGTCATTGTGGATAGACTTACTAAGTCGATTTATTTTCTCTCGATGCATAATAAAGATTCGATGGAGAGGCTGAGTCGACTGTATATCCGTGAGGTTGTGAGATTAAATGAAGTCTCAATGTCCATTGTGTCTGACAGAGATGCTCAGTTTACATCCCATTTTTGGCAAAGCTTGCAGAACTAGTTAGGGACTAGTGTGAGCTTGAGTACAGCCTCCCATCCACAGACTGATGGCCAGTCAAAGAGAGTAATTCAGGTACTTGAGGATATGCTGAGAACATGCATTGTTGACTTTGGTTGTAGCTGGGAGGATCACTTCCCCTATGTGAGTTTGCATATAATAACAGCTACGAAACAAGCATCGGCATGACACCTTTTGAGGCATTATATGGTTGGCCTTGCCGATCGCCAACTTGTTGGACGACACAGCAGTTTTAAGCCCTACTTTTATGCAAGAGCAAAATGAGAAAATCTAGCAGATCCGTCAAAACGTGAAGATAGCTCAGGAGCGACAGAAGAGTTATGCAGATAACCAGAGGAAAATCTCAGAGTTTGTGGTCGGTGATCATGTACTCCTTCGGGTTTCACCCAGAAAGTGGCAGACTCAGTTTGGCGTTTCAGAAAAACTCGCACAAAGATATATTGGACCCTTCAAGATCCTTGAGTTTGTGGTCCTGTAGCATACTGATTGGTGTCATCGCCTTAGTTAGCGGGGGTACATAATGTGTTTCATGTGTCGATGTTGAGGAAGTACCACCCTAATCCCTTGCGCATGATTAATGGGAGACATGTTGACTTGTGAGAGGACTGTACGTATGATGAGGTTTTGGTAGCTATTATTGATCGAGCCATGAGAAAACTGCGCAACAAGGAGATACCGATGGTACGAGTACGTTGGCAGTTTCGCCAAGCAGGACACCTGGGATCGAGAGGATTATATGACAAGTCATTTCCCGGATATTATGGCAGTTGCCTCTTTACCTTTAATGTATTGGAAAATTTCGAGGACGAAATTTGTTTTAAGGAGGGGAGACTGTGACAACCTACATTTTAGACATCGGATTGATGAATCCGATACATGTATATTTTATGTATTTTTTGAATTTTTAATGAAAATATATGAGATTTTTTCAATTTTGAATTATTCATTAAAAAAATTAGGATAATGGGAAAAATGCAATTTTGAGGAGAAAACACATGAAACTATAAGAAAAATATGTTTTCCTAAGGGAAATAATTTTTAAGATTGATTATTAAATTTTTGGAATAATTATGAAATTTTTAGAATTATAAATGGAATTTTAGGGAGAAAAATATAATTTTAGATGAATTATTTAATTTTTGGAGAAAATCATTGGATAAATGATGAAATGATATATAATAGGAACATTTTGGTGAGAAAAAGATGGATTAATGATTTTTATAATTTTAGAGAAAAGAAAATGGTGAAATTATATATATGTGTGTGTGTGTGTGTGTGTGTGTGTGTGTGTGTGTGTGTAAGAAAATGGAAAATAAATAAAAATAAAGGAAATGGAAAATAAATAAAAATAAAGGAAATGGAAAAATAAAACAAAAAAAATCCAATTTCGGTGCATGGGTCAAATGGCCCTCGAGAACCAAAATTGATCGGGCCGTCAACCTGACATGCGCCGAAACAGGCGCATGGGCCAACAGCCCGCGTGATTTGAGGCCCACCTGTGGGCCGGCCCACACACCCAACAAATTGAAGCCCTTTGTTTTTTTGGCATTTTGTGCGCGAATTTGATAGATTTTTGGACAAATTTTGCAATATTTTCTGGGTTTTCTGCTACTAAACCATGGGAATCCATAGTATTGCACCCCTAGTTTTGTTTTTTGCCATCAAGCTCAACCACCTGATACGCCCAATGGACATTGCCAACTGGGCGTCCAACATGAAAGCTTGGAAGCCACGTGGGTGGCCACGTGTCATCCTATGTGGCCATGCAAGCTCCCTTTCATGTAACAAAATCCATTCTTGAGCACAAGCTAGGATTTCCAGCTAATGTGACCCTTGTTCACAAGCTCAAATCTCCTTCATTTCTTGGCCAAATCTATTAAATCTTAGCTTGTTTTAAAGCTCTTACTACTATCTACAATGTCCCACAAGCAAGTCGCTTTAACTTGAAATCATTTGGAGTTGAAAACCCCAAAAAGAGATGCTATTCATAATGTTCAAACCTAGAAAATAGAAAAATCTGTGCTGAAGCCACCGTTGGAGCTTCGATTCCTAAGCTGTTTTAAGCCCATTTTGGAGGTGAGATAGTCCATCTTCTTCATTTTCATGTGTACTCTAATCTCCAATTGTTAGAGAATGAAAAATAAGGCTTTGCACATGATTTCTGAGCCATTAAAGTTGGTTATCTACTCACTATTGTAGCTGTGGGACAGAACCAGTGCTGGAGCAACTATAGAGGGGCTCACACCTGAACCATTCCAGGTTCATCCCTAAGGTAAGACCCTTTATTTTACATCTCATTAAGTGTATTCAAGTGCCCAAGTGGTAGAAACTGGATATTAGAACATTTAATATGTTTTATAACTCACTAGTGTTGACTGTGTGATTCACTGTTGCGACAATGCAATAGAACCAGGCATTGGACCAGATTGGAGGCTGTATTTGAAGCACTTAAGGACACCCCTTGGGACTGAAACTAAAAGCATTTAAAGCCTCATAGTAGAGGCTATAGAGAGGTATAAAGATCTAACCATGAGCCTACGTGAATATGATTTAGTATACTTACAAATATGTTATGTTAGTTGGATGTTTAACACTTAGGAAAATTTGAGTTTTGGAATACATGTGACATGTTTAATTAAACGTTTGAACATGACTTTGGGCCTATATAGCTTACTATTTAGAAAGATCCTTGATAGGAAATTGTAGAATGACCCTTAGATTGGAGGTTGGGTGAGATAAATAAACACATGAAGAATGATAGGAATGTGAACCCAAAAATTTTTGTAATTCACCTGAAAATTTTAAAAGTAAATTAAATGACCAAACCTTAGTAGATTGAGCTGAAATTTGGTGGAGAGATTCCTAAGTACATCTAGGATATGCATACCAAATTTCATCTAATATGGATAAGTAGGTCAAATTAGCTAAATAGTCACTGCTTGTCACATGGAATCCGAGAACACACAAACCCTGATATCTCTGATAAAAACACTATCAAATGGAGTCCTAAAATCATGATTTAAAATTCTAGGGAAGATCTAAGGAGTCTAAAATAGATCAACAAAATTTTGCACAAATCTGATATATGGATTACCCGTAGAAAAATCAAGAAAATGGTTGAAAAGATAGGGTCACATGTTAAAGATTTGCCTAAGTGATGGGAATTGAGAATTTTGACCCAATTTAACCCAATTGACTCAATGAGGACCAGAATTGACCATTTGGGACTCTCTTGACCAGCTAGGTCAACAAGTGATAGGTTTGACTAGGATTGACCAAGATCGAACATGGTCGATCAAGTTGACTTAGCAACTTAAGGTGAGTTGAATTAGCATGGATAGACCACCCTTGACCAGGTCAATCCATTGATTGACCAATGATGTAGAGTTAGAGTTGAGCCAAGTCATATGCCAATATTAATAAATTACGTCAATTTCACAAGACCAACTACTAGCAGGACATGACCACCGGTCACAAGAGGAGCATTGGGAGCTGAGCATCCCTGTGAGTAGTGTTTTCTAACTTGTTACTTAAAGTTTGTTATTCTGTGCATTTATGAAAATGATATTACATATTGTGATGAATTTGCACCTTTTAAATGAGTTTAACTGAAAAGTGCACCGAGTCCCAAGGCTAGAGGTACAAGGTTAGGGTGAGTTGTGTCGATCCCTGATACGACCCCAATAGTAACCACCTAGCATAGAGTGCCCGTTAAGGGGATTCTATGGGCCCATGATATGGCAAAGGCAATAAGTCCTAATTGGGTCATCACAATATGGCAACGGCAATAAGTCCTGATTGGGTCATTACGATTGATGGCAACAGCAATAAGTGCTAATCAAGTCAACACGATACACCTAACTGTCTGTGACCCGCTCGAGTGAATTTTTAGTCGCCTTTGGGGCTATTTAGAGCTTCGGTGAATGCTTTCATCATTTATCTATTTTCAAATGAAGGTGCACAACTGCATTATGGATTTAAGTTGTATTCACTATTGCATTTACTCGCATAATGTTATTGCTCATGCATTCATGTCATGTGTTTTATTTGTGGAATGTTTGTTTTAAGTTATAAATTAGACTGCATTACTCATTGAGCCGCCATGAACAATTAGGCTCGCTACTCTAACTTTTCAGGTCCTTCTGCCGTGGATAAGTTCAAGGGGGTGGTCATCGCATAGAGCTGCACTCTCTTATCCATTTTGGTTGGTTTTCTTCGTGCCATTTATTGTTTTGCGAGTTAGAACTATCTATAGGGGAGAGGAAAGCCTTGTACATAATGGATTAAGCACTCCCGTTGCTACTCATGTTTTTGATGACCTATTTGATAAAATCGTAATCTTTCTAGTGTTTATGTGTTTAAGTTTCTTCTGCATCCCTATGATTACTCTGATAATGTTAGGCGTTGTAACATCTCGAAAAAAAAAATTTATATGAAAAATTGAATTTTTACTTAGCAAATTATACAAAATTGACGAATGAGAATTTTGGTAAGTCCTAGTTATCAAAATGAGGGATAAAAATCAATTAAGGAATTTTTGGAAGAAAAAATATGATTATAATGCATAAAATGGGATATCATAGCCAAAAATACAAAGATATGTGCAATTTTTTTTATAAAAACAGGATTAGAAAGTCAATCGGGATCGAGATTTGGCAAAAATCCAAAAAGAAATTCAGCTAAAAAATAAAAATAAATAAACTTAAAATGCATCCTAGGTCCAAAAACTATCTGCCAAAATCCAACGAATGGGATTAAAGCCAAAACGAACGCCCGGGTGCACTGGATCATCAAGATCGAACAGCCAGAGATATGCATACATAACTCGAAGATGATCGTGCGGCCAAAAGAAAGTTCGTTGATCGCAAACCAGATCTGAACACTGTAATCGATAACCATTCAACAGCCAGGATTTGTGCTCACGGTAAGACAATCATCTGGTGCTGTGCTCGAGGTGCATCCAACGACGAAGATCAAAGTCGCGTGATTAGATCGGGAACGTTGATGCGCTCGAGGATCATCGGACGGTTCAAATCAAAGCCGTTTTGATTAGATCGCGATCATTGATGCACTCGAGGAAATCTAACAACTGAGATCGAGAATCCAAATTCTGTTGATTTATTAGAGATTAATCCAATGACTCCGATCAAAATCAAATGTGTGTCTGGAAGAAAATTCGATGGACCAGATAAAATCCAAAATATAAATTACCAAAATTACCAAAAAATAACAAAAAATACGAAAAATATCCAAAAATTCTGAAAAATAGTTTCTAAATCCTAAAAAATATTTCTAAAGTTCGAAATTTTTTTTAAAAATACTCATTTTGCTCAAAAAATTAGAAAGTACGAAATTAGGGAGAATTAGAGTGTTTTATTCAAAGGACACAAAACTTTCTAATTTTCTCCCTTGGAAAACCTATATAAACCCCCCTAGGCTCATAATTTCATTCATTCCAAAAAGTAAGAGTTGAATGCTCCTCTTGCCCCGGTGCATTGGATCATCAAGATCGAACGGCAAGAGATCTAGATACGTAAACCAAATCTGAACACTAGAATTGATGATCATCTAACGGCTAGGATTCGTGCTCACGGTAAGACAATCATCTGGTGCTGCGCTCGAGGTGCATCCAACGGCGAAGATCAAAGCTGCGTGATTAGATCGTGAATGTTGATGCGCTCGAGGATCATCGGACGGTTCAGATCAAAGTCGTTTTGATTAGATCACGATCATTGGTGTGCT
>JAJIYU010008001.1:0-18475 GCA_030144865.1 Tinospora cordifolia | reverse complement strand
CGGATCAGCCCCTCAGAGAGATCGAGGGTCCCGCGCGCACAGCAGAGAGCTGACGGGAGCGCTAGTAGAAGCGCTGGCCCCACGTGACGCGCGCACGAGCGGACTCGGGTCTCGGTCCTGGGGGTCCGGGGGTGTCACAATTTATTTTTCACTCTTTATTTTCATAGCGTACTATAGTTATTTTCAAGTGTATTCATTTTTATTTTTAGTGTATTGTATTATACACTGTTGCCTAGTTTATTTATGGATTTAGTTAAAAATAATAATTTTCATTCATGAACCGAATCATGATGAATTTATTGGTCAATTTATTATTAGATTAAATCATGATATTTTAATTCAAAGATATCATGCTTATATTGCATGGTTATCAAATTGATATTTATTAATGATACATAAAATCTTTATTTCATGTATCTTTATATTTTTGATAGAAATTAAAATATTTTCTTAATATTTTAATTTAATTTTCATCAAGCTTTTAATTTATGATTTCTCCCCATTAGATATTTGATTTTTTTTATTTATGAATTTTTATTAATTTTATCAATTGTACTATTTGTACAATTTATTAGTTTATTTTCTAAGTACATACTTGTAACACCCCTGAATGTTACGAACACGTACAATACACGTCGCGAGTAAATATAAAATAAAATAATGTTGAAAACAAAAAAAATTTAAATCAGAAATTATATATATATATATAAAAGATAAAATAATTAAATGTCCAACATTAGCTTGAGAAATGAAATCAAACATCGAATTATCTCTTGTTTGATGAAATTATTAATTGGGAAATAAAATCATCTCTTGTAAACGTGCAACCAGTTCTACTATTAGAATGGAAATGAGACACTATTGCAAAGGATTGTGTTGGTGGCCTGCCGACAAATTTGAACAAGGGTGCGATCATACCCGCATTAATGCATCGGATCCCATCAGAACTCCGCAATAAAGCGTGTTTGGGTGAGACTACAATACTAGGATGGGAAGTCATCGTGTTGAACTCAATATCAGAGTGGTGTAGCAAAAGTGTAGTAAACATTACCATGTAGTGGTGCTACAGAAATACAAGCAACGTCAGATTCATCACCTGACATCTTTTAATAGAATATTTTACTTCTGGAGGATCAAGCTTATGAGAAACAAACTATCAATCGTTTACTCAAAAGGTACAGAGCCTCAGGACCAAAAACATTCTATGGTTATGGTCCAATAGAAGTATCGTGACCTGTTGGACACATTATTCTGATAATTCCATTCAAATTTTGAGGGCAAAATTTTATTTAAGGGGGATAGATTGTAACACCCCTGAATGTTATGAATGCATAAATGTAACACACCGGGTCCCACTACGTGACGATATTGTCCCCATTTAGCCACAGACACACTGTAGAGGTTTTGTTCCTAGAGAGACTCGAACTCAAGCTACCCCTAAAAGGGCTCGGTAGTAGTGAACACCCACGTATGCAATCATAGCCCAGTCTCAATTCTGAGGTCCAGCCGATGTGGGATTATTACAATCCACCCCCTTAGAGGCCATCTTGTCCTCGAGATGCACAACTGTTACACTTAGAGACGGCTCTGATACCATTTTGCAACACACTGGGTCCCACTACGTGACGATATTGTCCCCACTTAGCCATAGACACACAGTGGGGGGTTTTGTTCCTGGAAAGACTCGAACTCGAGCTACCCCCAAAAGGGCTCGGCACTAGTGAACACCTGCGTATGCATTCATAACTAGTTTCAACTCTGAAGTTCAGCCGATGTGAGATTATTATAATGATTCGAACATGGGACCTAGGGCTTAAGTACCCAGATTTCACGAACTCTGCTATAATTGAGGATTTGAGTACTTAACCCCTTGGGTCTTAAGATCGAATCTCCGCGGAGGCGAAAGAAAACCCTTAGGGGAGGGGACAATACCTGTTAGTGAACACCAAGCCCAGAGTGCCCTGAGGGGGGTTTTGGGGGCCCGTGCCCATATGATGGCAACATCAATAAATCTTGAGTAGGGTCGTCACAATAAAAGGCGCCTTTTATTGTGACGACCCCAACCTGGGCCCATAGAGTGCCCTGAGGGGGAGCTCTGTGGGCCTAGGTTGGGGTCGTCATAATACAATACACGTCACTAGGAAATATAAAATAAAATAATATCAAAAACAAAAAAGATTTTAAATATATATATATATGTGTGTGTGTGTGTGTGTGTGTATGTATGTATAATAAGATAAAATAAATAAATGTCCAACATTAGCTTGAGAAATGAAATCAAACATCGAATTATCTCTTGTTTGATGGAATTATTATTTGGAAAATAAAATTTAATTAGTGATAGGAATGATAATGAAAAAAATAAAATAAAATAAAATATTTTGAAAATCTAAAGAACGAACTAGAGCTTTCTGGTTCATCGGTGAAAAGGAAAATTTTGGAAAATGAGAGAAGCTGATTGGGTGGTGCAATGGCCAAACAATTCAGATAAGAGGAAGACAATCTGAAAATCCGAAGTGGTAACCCAATTTTCTGGGTTTGGTGTCCATGAACTCAAAGAAAAGAAGAAGAAAATCTGAAACGAGATTCGAAAATCTGGGTTTGGGGGCGTTAAAATAGAGAAGAACGAAATCTAAATTTTCTGGTTCATGAATTGTTGAAAATATGATTTTTGGGTTCAGATTTGTGCGTTCAACAAAAAATAGGAACAACGACTGATTTTTTTTTTTGGTTTTTCTTTTCTAGTTTATGGCTGGAAAACGGAGGAAATGATGTCCTAGCTTCTGGTTTGTGTTCAACAAAGATTAGAAGAAGCAAACAGCTGCAATCTTCTTCATTTTCTAGTTTTTTTCGGTCATTCAAAATAGGGAAGATGATGGTTTAAATTTCTGGTTTTGAATCCTTGTTACATTGTGCGTTTGGATGGTTTTTGGTTGGGGATTGAACATATTTGAGCTGTTGAATGTGGATTAAGTTGTTAAATGTGAATCAAATTTCTGTTGTGCATTTGGATACAAAAATTTCTGGTTTGATTTGGTGAAAAACGAAGAAGGAGATGAGCAATAAGAGTTTGCTGAACATGTTGGGATGGCTGGATGTGAAATTCAGTTGCGGAAAGTGTTTGAATTTCTGAAAGTACTTGATGATTTTGATAGATTGTAATCTAGATTATCTGATCTACATCTAGAATATCAGATTGAGTCAATCTGATGATTTGAGATAAGGTCCAATTAGATGATGATTTAGGATAAGATCTATTTAGATATTGGATAAAAACAAATTAGGTAATCTAAGTTAATCTGTGATTGAGATTACCACATAGTTTAGAATTCTATAGATTTTAGGAAAAGTGTCTAGCTAAGTCTATAAATAGACCCCATGGGTTTATTATGTAAATCAATTCAGTTCAGTTGAAAGTAATAAAGTTTAGAGTAGCAGTATTTTTCCTACAGTGGTATCAGAACAAAAGATCCACGTTGTGGTTGCAGTATTACTGTTTACAATTAAGAAGTGTTAAACAGTAATTTCAGTGCTGCTCTTGCTCGGGTTCTGATATTTGATAGTGTGATTTGTTCGTCGTGCTCTGCCTCAGCCGTTTTTTCCTGTAGTTCATCTGTTCGTGCCCTTGGATCGCTGCTCGTGGTGATTCAGATTGCTGCATCAATTTTTTGCAGTAAAGAAAGAAGAAAAGAAGCAGACTGCGTAAAGAAGAAGCGTACTACTACTTCTCTGCTCAGGCTCACGCTCACCGAATTGCAGGCCGTTCCTGCTGCCATTTGCACCTGATCAGCTGCTTGCTCGCCGTCGTTAAACCAGCCACCAGAAAACAAGCCACTGCCTCTCTGTTATTCTTGTCTCCGCCGATGTGTTCTGTGCTGCTGCACACTAGAAAACAGAGAGTTCCTGGTTCGATTTCCTCTGCTCTGCATTGCTGCAATTCGAAAAAAAAAACACTGAAAAAGAATTCGCCGGCCGTCCTCCCTGCTCACCGCCGTCCTGTCCTTCCAGCCACAGTCGAACTGCCATTGCTGATTGCCTGTTCTGCAATTTGCTCTTGCTATTGCAGTTCGCCATTGTTGCTGGTCCATTGTCTATTGGTTAATCTGCTCAAAATCGTTGTTCCGTTGCTGCTGCTCGACCGAGACGAAGCAAAAGAAAAGAAGAAGAAGACAGGCCGGAAGAAAAAAAATGGAGGAGCTGCTTAGTCGGACAAAAAGAAGACGACCAGAAGAAGAAAAAAAAAGGAAGCACCTGCTGTGTTGCTGCTAATCAAAGAAAGAAGAAGAAGGTCGTTGGAAGAAGAAGGCCGCTGGAAGGAGTGACCGACAAAAGACAAAGAAAGAAGAAGACAAAAAAAAGGAGAGCCGAAAAAAAAAAAGTTAAGTGAGCCGAGCCGAAAAAAAAGGGGGCTGCGTTGCTGTGTTGTTCGACCGAAACGCAGAGAGCCGAGAAAGGAGGAGACCGAGGGAAACAAAAAAAGGTACGTTATCAGTTTATTAAAAAAAAGTTGTTGTTAGTGAAAAAAAAAGGAAAAGAGAGAGAGTTGCAGCATATTAAAAAAATTGCAGCATATTAAAAAAAAAAGGAGAGAGAGGTGTGATTTAAAAAAAAGGGGAGGCTGCAGTTAAAAGAAAAATTATGGCTTTCAATAATTCTTCCCATCAACCATCGCTTCCTACTTTTGATGGTAAAAAGTACGATCAATGGAACAAGCAGATGAAGACTCTTTTTGAATATCAGGAATTATTGGATATTATAGAAAATGGGTTTGTTGATCCAGGTGAGAACGTACCAGCTAATCAGTGTGATACGGTACGTGAAAATAGGAAAAAGGATAAAAAGGCATTGTATTTTATCCTTTCAAATCCTCGATGATGTTGCCTTTGAAAAGGTACAGAGAGCTGCTACAGCAAAAGAAGCGTGAGATACCTTGGAGAAGTCCTACAGAGGTGCAAACAAAGTCAGAAAAGTACGTCTTCAGAGTCTGAAACGTCAGTTCGAGCTACTTCAGATGGAAGATGCGGAGTCTATTGAGACTTATATTAACCGAGTATAGGTCTTGGTTAATCAGATGAAGAGCTATGATGAAAGGGTTCAGGAAGTGACTGTAGTTGAAAAGATACTTCGTTCCCTTACTATGAAGTTCGAGCATATCGCCGTGGCTATTGAAGAATCTAAAGATCTGTCTATACTAACAGTTGATGAGTTGGCTGGTTCCTTACAGGCTCATGAGCAGCGGATGAAAGAAAAGAGTGTAGAAAAGCCCACAGAAAAAGCCTTGAAGACTGAAGTTTCTAGGTCCAACAATTCTCAACGTAATGGGCAATCAAAACAAAAGGGTCGTGGTCGAGGACATGGCAGAGGGCAACAACATCACCAAAACCAAGGTCGCGAGCATTCTAAAAGCGGTCATGGCACTGGTGGTGATCATAGTCGAGGTAATGATAAATCTAAAATTCAATGCTATGCTTGCAGAAAAGTTGGGCACTATGCAGCTGATTGTTGGCATCGCCAACCAACAAATTCAAGTGAGAAAGTCTCATTCGTTCAGACACAAGATGCTCCTGCTACTCAAACCCTGGTGATGACAGCGTCAGCTTATGAAAGTGACATCACCAAAAATCTTTGGTATCTTGATATTGGGTGCACTAATCACATGTGTGGCACCGTGATCTATTTGTTGATTTAGATGAATCGGTCTGCACAGTGGTCAAGTTCGCTGATGATAGCAAGATTCCTATTATGGGAAAAGGTCGCATCCTAATCAAGATGAAGAATGGTGATCATTAGTACATCTCTGACGTATTCTATGTTCCAAATATGAAGAGCAATCTACTTAGCATTGGGCAACTGCTTGAGAAAGGCTACCATGTGCAGATGAAGGATAATTACTTAACCATGGTCAACAACAAAGGTACTATTATTCTTAAATCTCCCTTGAAGAATCGCTTATTTAAAATAGAGATTCAGAATGATACTTACCCATGCTTTCAAACTATTATTACTGATGAGTCATGGTTATGACATTTTAGATATGGACACTTAAACTTTAGTAGTTTGAAGCTTCTAGACCAGAAGAAACTGGTGAAAGGTTTACTAGTTGTCAATCATCCAGAACAGTTCTGTGAAGGCTGTATTCTTGGCAAGCAGCATCACCAACCATTTGCTAACTCATCTTCTTGGCGTGCTAATAAACATTCTGGATGTGATTCATTCTGATGTGTGCGGTCCCATGCAGACTACCAGTAATGGAGGAAATAAATATTTCCTCACCTTTATTGATGACTACAGCAGAAAAATTTGGGTCTACTTCTTGGCTTATAAGTCTGACACTTTTGCTTGCTTTCAGAAATTTAAATCTCTTGTTGAAAAGCAGAGTGGTCGTCATATTAAGGTCTTACACACTGATGGTGGTGGTGAGTATACTTCTACAACCTTTAATGATTATTGCACAGCTTATGGGATAAAGCATGAGATCACAGCTCCCTACACACCACGGCACAATGGCGTTGCTGAGCGCAAGAACCAGACGATCATGGATATGACTCGCAGTATGTTAAAAGCTAAAGGTATTCCCCATACTTTTTGGGCTGAAGCTGTTGCATGTTCTGTTTATTTGCTTAACAGATCCCCCACAAAAGCCCTTTCTCACATTATTCCTGAAGAAGCTTGGAGCGGTTATAAACCAAATGTAGCCCACCTGCGAGTTTTTGGATCTTTTGCCTATGTGCATGTTCCTGATCAGAATAGAAGAAAGTTGGATGATAAAGGCATGAAGACCATCTTCATTGGTTACAAGAGTGGCAAGTTTTGTGGCTACAAGCTTTATAATCCTACCACTAATGCAGTCTTAGTGAGTAGAGATGTTCTATTTGATGAACAAGATTCTTGGTGTTGGAATGATATACACCATACTGTTACACCCCCTCAGCCTATCTCTTTTGATGATGAAGCCTCTACCTCCACTAGTGTTCCTTTGAACACTAATAATAATGGAGTTGCTTCCAGTAGCAGGCCTCAGCGTACTATCCAGCCACCTGCCAGATTACAAGACTTTGAAGTCTATTCTGATAATGCTATTAATGATGATGGGAGCTTGGTTCATTATGCCATGTTTGTTGATTCTAATCCAATCACTGTTACTGAAGCTATGAAAGAAGAAAATTGGGTTGCTACTATGGACTCAGAGATTCAGTCTATTGAGAAGAATGACACTTGGGAGCTTGTTACCATTCCCCAAGGTCATAAAGCTGTTGATGTTAAGTGGGTCTTTAAGACCAAGCGAAAGCCTAATGGTGACATTGATCGTTATAAAGCACGACTTGTCGCAAAAGGCTATAAACAGAAGCCTGGCTTTGATTATCAAGAGGTATTTGCCCCAGTTGCTCGCATTGAGACTGTGAGATTATTGATTGCTATAGCTACTCAGAAGCATTGGAAGATTCATCAGATGGATGTGAAGTCTGCCTTTCTGAATGGTTATTTAAATGAAGAAATTTATGTGAAGCAGCCACTAGGATATGTGAAACAAGGTCTTGAAGATAAAGTCTACAAGTTGAAGAAAGCTCTCTATGGCTTAAAGCAAGCTCCTCGGGCATGGAATAAAAGAATTGATCAGTTCTTTTATACCTTTGGTCTCCAAAAGTGTGGTTCTGAACATGCCTTATATGTGAAGATTGATGCATCTACTGGTACCATGCTTATTGTTTGCCTATATGTTGATGATTTGATTTTTACAGGCAATGATTTCACTGTGATTCAAGCCTTCAAAAAGGCCATGATGGAAGAGTTTGAGATGACTAATATTGGTCTCATGTCATACTTTCTTCGCATTGTGGTTGACCAGCGTGATGATGGCATCTTCATCAGTCAGCATCAATATGCCTTGGACATTCTGAAGAAGTTTAATATGTCTGATTGCAACCCTTCTTCCACTCCTGTTGAAGTTGGTTCTAGGTTATCAAAGAAGTCTAACGAAGCTCCACTTGATCCAACATACTTTAAACAAATTGTTGGGAGCTTACGTTACTTGACTTGCACACGGCGCCAGATATTATATGGAGTTGGATTGATTAGTCGATTCATGGAATCGCCCAATCAATCCCATCTTGGTGTCGCTAAATGTATCCTCCGTTATATTAAGGGTACGTTTGATCATGGTTTGTTCTACTCTAACACTGGTGATTCTACTCTTTTTGGATATTATGACAGTGATTGGGGTGGTGATCATGATGATAGAAAGAATACCTCTGGCTATGCCTTTTATTATGGTTCTACTGCATTCTCGTGGTCTTCTAAGAAGCAGTATATTGTTGCATTATCTACATGTGAAGCTGAATATGTTGCTGCTGCTTCGAGTGCTTGTCAGGCTATTTGGTTATGGAATCTTCTACATCAGATTCATATGTCTATTGATGGCCCTACACCCATTTATGTTGATAATGTGTCAGCTATTGATTTGGCAAAGAATCCAGTGACTCATGGCCGAAGTAAACACATTGATATGCGGTATCACTTCCTCCGTGATCAGGTTCAACAGAAAGAAATTGAATTAGTCTACTGCAAATCTGAAGATCAAGTTGCAGATTTGTTCACTAAGCCTCTGAAGATCGAGACATTTTTGAGGTTGAAGAATGCATTGGGTGTGTGCAAAATCTGAATTATGGGGGAAATTTTATGTAATTCAGATAATCTAGCTTATGGGGGGATGATAGATTGTAATCTAGATTATCTAATCTAAATCTAGAATATCAGATTGAGTCAATTTGATGATTTGGGATAAGGTCCAATTAGATGATGATTTAGGATAAGATCTATTTAGATATTGGATAAAAACAAATTAGGTAATCTGAGTTAATCTGTGATTGAGATTACCAAATAGTTTAGAATTCTATGGAGTTTAGGAAAAGTGTCTAGCTAAGTCTATAAATAGACCCCATGGGTTTATTATGTAAATCAATTCAGTTTAGTTGAAAGTAATAAAGTTTAGAGCAGCAGTATTTTTCCTACAGATTTCTGGACAGAACTTTGGACATCAAATTGGATTGTTGAACTGTGAAGGAGAAGAAGAAGATTTTCCTTGTAGCAATTGAACATCAGCGTCTAGCTCGCCAATAATGAACTAGCAAAAGATTTCAGAAAAGTTGAATACTATTTTGAAAATTTCTAAACGGAGAACCTAATTCGGAAAGGTGTAATAATTATTTTAGTTATTTATTTATTTATTTATTTTTTGTGATCTCGAACAAAAATTTGTTTAAAATAAATTATTAAAATAATTTAACTTATTTTAAATGTTTAGAAAATTTGAAAGGAAGATTTAATATTTTTTAAAAAAAACTTAAATTAAAGAATTTTACGAATACAATCTAAATTTAAAAGATTTTCATTATTAGAGTCATAATTTAATTAAGGATATTTTTTGAGAGTAGGTGAGAAATAATATTAGAGACTTAAAATTAAATTATTTGAATTAGTTAAAAATATGAAAAATAAACTTTTGAAAGCATTAAATCGAAAAAAATGAAATTTAAACATTGAAAACTGAAATCATATATTTAGAAGTCTTATTTTTTTATAATTAATTTATTTAAAATATGAATAAATTATTTAAATTATGGAGACTAAGAGATCAAAGAGCATTTATTTTAATTCGTCTTAATACATGGGTATGAATATTGAAATAATTTTGACTAGTTAAAAATCACTAAATTAAAAGCCATGAAAATTGCTACAGATCTTTTAGTTAAGAATTCATTTTATGTAAATTGGAAAAGAATAAAAACTTATAAATAATTATTATAATAAATTTTCTATTGCAGATTGATATTCTTAGAACGAACATTAGCAACGAATAGAAAAGAAAGAAATCCAGAAATTTAGGTAGGCGAGATTTTCTTACTCATCTGTATCATATGGATTTTAAATTCAAAGCATTTTGATTTAATAGTTTTAGGATATTTAGCAATATGTTAATGAACCTGTTTGACTTGATTGAACTGTTTTGATGATAACATGATGCTTTGTTAATTATTTCCTTGCATGCATTTATAGAAATTACACTATAGTATTCTATTATCCGCTCATTTCATTTATCACAATATTTGCATAAATTATTCACTTGATTGGATGTTAGTTGTGTATTGGTTTGGTATGATTGACATTGCTTATAAACTAAAATAAGATTAAAGGATTATTAAGAATCCACATATTGGTGCGATTGACGAGGCCAAGGCGTATCGAGGTGGTATCTCCTATATGTCACCGTTTTAGATCAACGAGCCGCAAGGCGAATTGTCGATATTCCCAACCTTTAGCTGCCTGCGACAGCTAGAAGTCTTTGAGAGTTAGTATGCGAGTACATGAAGTACTCTCTCTTAGACTGTGATATCATGATTTGAAATATGACTAATTTTAGATGGTACTCAAGACCTTTTATGATTAGACGAGATCACACGAGGAATATCAAGAGTCATCTCAACACTCTCCCGGTCTCAGACTTCGACCAAAACCAAATGAATGTTTGAAACACAAAATGTTTGGAGGTGTTTGTAATGTTTTGGGTTTTGATTTGTATAATGTATGTGATGTGTAGGAATGATCTACTGGGCTTTCGAGCTCACCCAATCTTTATTTTACAGGTATTCACAGAAGTGGAGTAGAGTTCATCAGTAATAATTTGTCTAAATAGGGTAGACGTTCATACATTTTGGACTCGAATCTGAATAGACTGAGTATGTATTTAAATTGTTTTGCTTTATAGTTTACTTGTAAATAATATTTTGATTGGAAGACTTGACCTATTTTAATATGCTGAAATCAGTTTAGGCAAATTTTAAGAAAAAAAATTATTCTGTTGCGTGATTTTAAATTTCTGATTTAATCTTTTTTAATATACCCTGATAATTCAATGAATTATACCAAAAATGATTTGACTATTCTCTTAATGAAATTATGTTTTTAGATATATTTCTTTGATAATATTTATCATGAACTTGAATATGAAGAAAAAGATTTTGACAGAAAGAAATTTTAAGTAGCATTCTAGTTCTCATCGGACAACGATCCATAATACGTAATGGAAGGTCCAATTGAGGTCAGGGTATG
Source organism: Tinospora cordifolia (assembly GCA_030144865.1). Taxonomy (NCBI): domain Eukaryota; kingdom Viridiplantae; phylum Streptophyta; class Magnoliopsida; order Ranunculales; family Menispermaceae; genus Tinospora; species Tinospora cordifolia. The sequence goes on along the minus strand of JAJIYU010008001.1, from coordinate 7,369 downwards.
GTATCAGAGCCCAGCATTATGATACACTGGGCTAGACTTGATTTTTATCAGATTTGATTTTCACAGAAAAATGAATTTTTCGTTCGACTTCATTTCTTTGACAAAGGATTTAAAGAAATGGATAGTGTCAACTAGGTGGCTAGCAGTCTAGGAAAAGGTTAGCGTGATGCCATCGTGCTCGAGTTCACAGTCGCAGGTGTGGTCTAAGTACTAATAGTTGGCCCTGCAGGTTGAACATTACTCAGGAAAGGCCCAAGGTGGCGTAAGTACTGATAATTGGCCTTGTGGGGTGAGCACTACTTGGGAAAGGTCCAGAACTTGAGACAATGGTATCACACAGAAAAAGAAATTAGCCAAGTACTGCATGGTCTTGAAGTTATTGCATGTTTTCACTGAAATGGTTTTATCAGATTTTGTTTTCATTGGAGATGAGTTTTGAACTTAATTTAAAAAAAAAACATTAGATGATACCAACATACTTGACTACTGTTGTTGTGATGACATGAGTGCAGGTAGTGATCCTTGATAGTGACCTTCTCTCAGGGTAAAGATTCCTAAAGGTCTGATCTGGTTAGATCTTCTTCTTCGAAAGTATGTACCAGAGGGTTGATCTTTACGTTGACTAAAGGTCTTTGAGGGTTGTATTATTATTCTAGAAAGGTCTCAAATGACAGTACTTGAGACAGAATAAAAATTGGATTGAGTTGAATAATGAAACCATAAGTATAGGTAGAGACCGAGTGTTGTCTAGAAAGTACAGTGGATCATAAATAAATTAAAAGCTTTTAGGGCATAGGTTAGAGACTGAAAATGTGTTTGAACGTATACTTGTTTGGTCAGGACCCGAGTCTGGGAGGATCCTGTGTTTTTGGTCTCTATGTAGGATGGGATGCATAGAGATTTGGGGATATGGAGGAATCTTGAATTCAGAGAATGATGGACCATGTTTGGTGAGTGATCGATTTCTTTGGCTGAACTTGTACGCACTGTATTGTGTTGGGATGGGGCAGTATAGTATGGTGGGTCTTGCGTCAGCCTTAGAACATGTTTGTGGGTGCACTGTCGCGCTATTTTTAACTAAGAGCTCTGTTAAAAATGGCGGGACATTTGCAGTCATGGATATCGAGACACTTGTGCCATTGTATGGGTATAATGTAATTGTGGGTGGAAGTCTGTGTGGAAGGGCGAATGTGGGACGGGGCACACAGACCTAGAAGCACAGATGGAAGCTTAGGGTTGAATTACTCTAGCGTGCATTGTTTGCTAGATGATTGTAATACCCTAAAAGTCTATGAGACCTCTATGTCGCTAGTGAGCGGATGAAGTTGAATAACAACTTGGTAAAAGAATCAAAATGGCCAAAATACCTGAAAATCATGTATTATAAGTATAAATGACTGTAAGAGTGATGCCAATCCGAGAAGCACGCGAAATGGAGAAGAAAAACACTGAACACCAAGAATTTCATTCTGGTGATTGCGGTCGGTCCTATAGTGACTGTGGTTATTGCATGAGAAACCCAGAAAACGAAGGGAAATACATCATTCTGGTGACTGCGGTCGGTCATACAGTGACCACGGTAGAAACCCAAAAACGAACAGAGAAGTGGGTACTGGTGACCGCAGTCCATATCTGGGTGAGCGCGGTCATCACGCGAAAAGCCCAAAAATGAATGATGCACACCAGTTTGTCCACCGCAGTAATCACACAGTGACCGCGGTAGTAGCACAGTGACCGCGGTCATGCTACAGTGACCGCGGTCATTCGTCGAATTCTATATAAACAAACATGTGCAGAAAACCCTAGATCTGGATTTTTCCGCCGCAAACCACTGATTTTTCTCTCTAGCTCTCATCTAACTTGTTTACTTCATTTCTTAAGTGTTCTATTGAGTTTCAAGGGTGGTTTGAGCCCCTTCAAACCATTCTCCACCGTTTTCAAGCTCAGATATGCCAAGAACAACATCCACAAGGGTGGATTCGGGTTGAAGCAAGCTTGAAAAGGGTTTTGTGCTAAGGTAAATCTTGAAACCCTCTAGAAATCTTATTTCTTAGCTTTCAAAAACACTTTTCCTCAAATGTATATTGTTTTTCCCCTTGAGTTAAGGCTAAGCACATGTCGTCGACCCCGGGGACCGCGGCAATGCGAAGCATTGCCACGGTAATGCGACATGCACCAGTATTCCCTTGTTTTGAACTGATTTTGGGTGCATTTGAAACACATGCGCTAAGAACACAAACTTTAGGGTTTTGGTTGTGCCCTGAATGCCTTAGACTCACACATTTACATTGTTTAAAAACCCTATAGATTGATAATCTGAGGCATAAACGGCGAGGAGAAAAGCGTGAGATCGAGGAGTATAAAAGTGAGTGTGATTTTCTTACTCCCTAGCCTTATCCAAATTTTGAATGCACAACATGATGCTTGTTAGCTTAAGATATGTTAGAAGCATGTTAGGACTTGCTTGCTTGATCTTGGTTGGGTTTGACTTGGTGAATGCCCTTGATGCATGGTTGCTTGTGCCATAACATGCTAGATAGATATTTCAATGCGATGATTTATATAAATGGTTGAAGACGTCTATTTTGATTTACTTTAAATGTTTCCATTGATGATCACATATGACTTGGAATGACATGTATGACTAAATAACATTTAATTAAGATTAATGAATCCACGTACTGGCACGGTGACTGGCCTTAGGGTGTCATCGTGGGTGTTCCTACCCGAGTTGATTGCGACAGCTGATAGTGTCTTCGGACGGAGAGTCACTGCAGACTTTCATCCTTGGATCGTGGTCCCGAAGGTAACCGGCCCTTGGGCGTAACCCCCGGATTCGCTCCCGGACCACACCGGGGATATCGAGGGTTATGGACTCTTTCGGTCTTAGATAATAACAAAACAAGAAATTGTGTGAAACGCCTAATGTAATGAAAGCGATTGCATGTTTTGTATTTTGGTTTGTATAATGTTATCGATGTATAGGGATGATCCACTGGGCTCTTGATCTCACCCCATTTTTCCATTACAGGTGATCATTGACACGACAGGAGTAGGCTAGCACACGGGTAATCTTTTTGGGTAGTGACCTCACTAGGAGGTTGTTACAGTTTTTGTTCAGTTTTATTTGAGTTTATCGTTGTACCATTTTGTTGTAAATATTGTTTTAGAGTTTAAATTGAACTGGGCATGTGCCCTCTTTTGTTTGGAACTGTTTCACATGTAAATTAAATATTTTGGAACTTAGGCCCATTGGGCCATGTTTTATCTTCATACCCTACTTTTGAAAATGAATTCGAAATGTTATTCTGTTGCAAAGTACTTCACTTGGTCAAAAATGATTTCACTGTGGATTTATGAACGAACTGAATTCTGCTGCATGCATTTTAATGAATTTCACGTCTACTGAAAGGAACGATTATGTTGGTGTTCATTGTATATTTTAAATTTTAACTTCATAACCTGTTTAAAAGAAAGGTATGAAACATGAGATTGAATGAGAAAGGAAATCGAACCACGTGATCTCCGGCTCTCGGTGAACGAACGGATGACACGGCGTCTCCTACCGAACAAACGAACGAGCGCACGCTGCTCCACGATGGATCGTCGCAATAGAGACAGAGACGGACACCGGGAGCCGGGGTGTCACAATGATTGTTAGTTATATATGTAGTTTGTTAATTTTGAGTATATACTCGAACTCTTGTATCCACAAACAAACGAAATGTTGGCGATTTAGAAGCGTAAACCCTTAGACCACTGAGACAAGGCAAAACTTAGAAACATGAATTTAGAGTCACAGTAGCACGAAAATGTGGGGTATAAGTGGGTAGGAAGTAGTGACCAATAAGATATGTCACAGTATAAAAAAAAAACTTTAAATTCAATATGAAAGACTATTGAATACCGAGGCAAATTCTTGACTTGTAGAGTATGCTGAGGAGAAGTGACAGACTTAGGAAAAATATGATCAAAGAAGAGGTGAGAGATGAACCAGTACTTGGTGGTGAGAGTATATCAGGGGTGGCAACGTCCGTGAAGACTTTGGTAACTCTGAAATTGAGAGTAGAGATTTCTCAGAAAAGTGAGATTAGAGACCACTTCAGGACTTATGGAGCAAGTGGTGAAAACTTTGCAGTCATCTGTGTCGCCACAGCTGTCAGTACCTACTCAGACACATGTGCAGTCACCAATACAACCAAAGCCTTAGGTACAACTACAACCTTAGACTCATCAGATGGATAGACCTATAGAGACAGTGCCACGGTGTAGATCAGTTATTTATGACAAGGAGTAGTAAGATTTGTTAATTAAATTCCAGAAGCTGAGACCTAATACTTTTGAAGGCATGACTGATCCCTTTGCAACAGAAAGGTGGCTTACTGAAATGAATCAGCTCCTGAACGACCTAGGAGGGTGATGTTAGCAGTTCACCAGTTGGTGGGACCGGCGTATTATTAGTAGAAGGTGATTGAGAATGGCCCTGTTATTGATGAGTCAAGTTTAACATGGGATGAGTTTGAAACCTTAATATATGGTACATTTCTCCCTACAGAGAAGACAAAACAATTACAATTAGATTTCATTAAATTGAAGCAAACGACAATGACAGTATTGGAATATGAACAAAAATTCACTGAATTGTTTAAGTATATTCTGAAATTTTTGAGAGATGAACAATTGAAGACTGAAAATTTTACAAAGGGTCTTAATGTGGAAATCAAGAAAGTTATTACTCCACTGAGGCTGACCAATCTGAAGGAGACAGTAATGAGAGCGCAAAGGATAGAGAATGATTTGGAATAGGAACAAGCATTAAAAGCTAAGCACAAGAGAACATAGCCAAAGTATATTGCCGGAGGCCCCCCAGAAGAAACAACATAGACAACAGAGTCAGCAACCTCGAGACGTCCGTGTTAGGGTTATTAGACAACCACCAGGCAACAGACTAGGCTAGGACAGATGAGTAGTGAGCAGAAGGAGTAGGCCAAGAGATTAGGGTTGTATTATACTTGTAGTCAGAAAGGACACTTAGCTCGAGATTGTCCTACTAGAGCATTAGTATTAGAACCTCAGCAGTCACAACGGGAAGATCATGCCCAGCTTTGTGCAATTCATACCCAGATGAACCCACTCCTATAGGGCAGGGTTTGTGTTCTTGATTATTGTGTTATGCACCTGTTATTTGAATTAAATGTCATAGGGTCATGAGTTTCAAATATATATATATATATATATATATACTGAAAAAGAACAAAAACTAGTAGATGGATTATTAGGGTGTTATTAGACGTAGTTGCATGTGTAAAAGTTATTGGGAGTTCAAGAGATATATTGTAAATGTGCAACCACTTCTACTATTGAAATGAAAATGAGACACTATTGCAAAGGATTGTGTTGGTGGCCTGCCAACAAATTTGAACAAGGGAATAGGGATGCGATCATACCAGCACTAATGCATCAAATCCCATAAGAATTCTACAGCTAAGCGTGCTTGGGCGAGAGTAGTACTAGGATTGGAATGTCCTCGTGTTGAACTCAATATCAGAGTGGCGTAGCAGAAGCGTAGTGTACGTTACCATATAGTGGTGGTGCTACAGAAGTACAAGCAATGTCAAATCCATCACCTGACATCTTTTGATAGAATATTTTACTTCTGGAGGATCAAACTTATGAGAAACAGACTATCAACCGGTTACTCGAAAGGTATAGAGCCTCAGGACCAAAAACTTTTGGTGGTTATGATCTTGTAGAAGTAACATGACCTGTTAGACACATTATTCTGACAATTCCACTCAAATTTTGAAGACGAAATTTTATTTAAAGGGAGTAGATTATAACACCCGTGAATGTTACCAACACATACGATACACGTTACGAATAAATGTAAAATAAAATAATGTCGAAAATAAAAAAATTTTAAATCAGAAATTAATTAAAAAAATGTATATAATAATTAGATAAAATAAATAAATGTACAACATTAGCTTGAGAAATGAACTCAAACAAGGAATTATCTCTTGTTTGATAAAATTATTAATTAGGAAATAAAATTTAATTAGTGATCAGAATAATAATGAAAAAAAATAAAATAAAATATTTCGAAAATCTGAAGAACGAACGAAAGCTTTCTGGTTCTTCGGTGGAAAGGGAAAATTATGAAAAATGAGAGAAGTCGATTTGGGCAGTGCAATGGCCGAACAATCCGGATAAGAGGAAGACAAATCTGGATTTTGGGACATTGAGAAGAAGGACCGATCAAGAAAGAGGAGAAGCAATCTGAAGATCCAAAGTGGTAACCCAATTTTCTGGGTTTGGTGTCCGTGAACTCAGAGAAGAGAAGAAGAAAATTTGAAACAAGATCTGAAAATTTGGGTTTGGGGGCGTTAAAATAGAAAAGAACGAAATCTGAATTTTCTCGTTCATGAATCATCGAAGATCTAGTTTTTGGGTTCAGATTTGTGCGTTCAACAGAAAATAGGAGCAACGGTTGGTTTTTTTTGGTTTTCCTTTTCTAGTTCATGGTTGCACAACAGAGGAAATGATGCCCTTGCTTCTGGTTTGCGTTCAGCAAACATTAGAAGAATCAAACGACTGCAATCTTCTTCATTTTTTGGTTTTTTCGGTCGTTGAAAACAGGGAAGATAATGGTTTAAATTTCTGGTTTTGAATCCTTGTTACGTTGTGCGTTTGGATTGTTTTTGGTTGGGGATTGAACGTGGATTAAGTTGCTGAATGTGAATCAAATTTCTGTTGTGCGTTTGGATACAAAAATTTCTGGTTTGATTTGGTGAAATACGAAGATGGAGATGAGCAACAAGAGTTTGCTGAACGTGAAATTCAGTTGCAGAAAGTGTTTGAATTTCTGAAAGTGCTTGATGATTTCCGGACGAAAATTGGACATCAAATTAGATTCTTGAACCGTGAAGGAGAAGAATAAAATTTTCCTTGGTGTCGCAACTGAACATCGACGCCTAGCTCGCCAACAACCAACTAGCAAAGGATTTTAGAAAAGTTGAATATTTTGAGAATTTCTAAATGGAGAACCCAATTCCGAAAGGTGGGATAATTATTTTTGTCATTTATTTATTTATTTATTTTTTATAATCTTGAACAAAAATTTGTTTAAAATAAATTATTAAAATAGTTTAACTTATTTTAAATATTTAAAAAATTTGAAAGGAAGATTTTAAAATTTTAGAAAACTTAAATTAAAGGATTCTACAAATACAATCTAAATTTAAAAGTTTTTCATTGGTAGAATCTTAATTTAATTAAGGATAATTTTTAGTTAGTAGGTGAGAAATAATATTAGAGACTTAAAGTTAAATTATTTAAATTAGTTAAAAATATGAAAAATAAACTTTTG
>JAJIYU010008000.1:0-18486 GCA_030144865.1 Tinospora cordifolia | reverse complement strand
GCTTTATGTCTAGGGTTTATTTATGTTGCATATTATTCATTCATCATCTAAAGAATGCATTTTTGCATCTCTTTATCTATTTAAAAGTGTGCACATAAAGTAAGCAACACTCCCCTTCGGTTATTGTGCCATGCGTGTGGGATAAATCTCATCAATCCTCGGACGCTAGAGACCGGGATCGTCACTAACCTTTTCTCAAACCATAAAATGTTGGTCCATCCTTTCCACTAATCTCCGTTGAGTAAAATAAAAAAACCATTTCATACAACTGTTCAACTAACAATACTTTATATCAAAAATATGTCACCGAATTTTCACAAAAATTATTCATAATAAATCAAGATACTGTAGCGAAAACAAATTTTGACATACACAACCAATGCTATATAATTCAAATATACTAAGAAAAATATACACTTCCTTTGCAGCTGGAACATTTCTTCAAAAGCTTACGAAAAATCCAATGTTTGAAACAAATACAGTGTTTCAAAATTTAAATCACAAATATACAATAAAATCAGCAACATGCCCCAGTTTTTTCACATAATACAATTTCCATTTAAAACAATTTCAAAATCAAAATAAACCAAAATCATGTGATAACCTTCCATTGAGGTTACCCTACATCCTCCAGTCCATCAGTGTACTCTACCTTTGCGAGTACTTATAAAAGAAAGTGGGTGGTAACACCCCAACCCCTGTATCTCTTAAGCAGTGTACATTGCCACCGTTTTCTTGATAGTGGACTTAACAAAACGACGGGTCGGGCTGGTGCTACATTACAAGCGACACACACTTATTCTTTTCTCTTCAATATCCATGCATTGTATAAAATTCAAGAATACAAAAATTTCAATACAATCAAGGTAAATTAAAAGGGATAAAGAAATTCAAACTATTTTATCGATAATAGAAATTGAGAGTACTAAACTCTTAAAAAACCTAATAATTACAGTAGAAGTCTTCAAAATACTTTTCAGTAGAAAAACATTAAAACTATAGGCAACATGCCCTAAAAATTCAAAAAAAATTACTATAGACACTTTTTAAGAACTATCTATAATCAACTGCTCCATGGGTTCATGTTCCTGAAAAATAAGAAAAGAAGGAGTGAGCACATAGCCTAGTGGATCATTTTTGAACAACCATCTTTCATATTCAAACCCATAACACAATCATAATTCAAACACTTGCAAACATTAGGCGTTTCAAACAACCATTTGTTTAAGTCGAGTATCAGATCAAAAAGGTTTTGAAGCCCTTGATGTTCTTAACAAAATACCTCCTTAGAGTGAAATATAGCTCTTCTTAGCCAATTTCATTGGACTTTTGGACCTCAAGGGAACTTACCCACCAACCAAGTACTTTGGTCTTAAAACCATATGAACTAATCATATGAAAAGAACATCCATAGTGACGCCATGACTACTATGATAGTACGTGGTTATTATCTTCATCGTCTTTGTTTAATTCTCATATCAAGATAAAATAAATTTCAGAATATGAAATCAAACTAAAATTCAGAACGTACAAAACCAATTCATCAAACACTCATAAAACATGCATCATACTTTAATTTAAAGCCTAAGCATGATACTACATGGCATGAATGATATGATTGCTCAAACATGAATCAAAACTAAAATATTGAAATAAACATGTAAAATTCTACAACTGAAGTTGAAAATCTTTGAATTCAGTGAAAAACACACAACAATGAGCATGCCATGAATTCAAATAAGAAAAGAAGGGTGTTTTAGAAATCACTTTCACCTTGTGACGTTTTTCTTCCAAAATTTTGGCAACAATTTCCCCTCCCACGTACTAGTGCCAATGAAGATCGCCCAACTTAATTTTTCAAATTCGAGAGAAGAACTTCACACACACACAAGAAGGGAAGATGGGAGGTGCCAAGAAGAAGTCTTTGAGAAAACAAGAGTAGCATTCAACTCTTATTTTTGAAATGAATGAAATTGGAGGCCTAGAGGGGTTTATATAGATTTTTCAAGGGAAGAAAATAAAAACTTTTGTGTCTTTCTATGAATAAAACACCCTAATTCTACCAAATTTTGTAGCTTCTAATTTTTGAAGTGAAATGAGTGTTTTTCAAATTTTTTCTAGATTTTAGAAATATTTTTTAAAATTAGAAACTAGTTTTTTCAGATTTTTCGAATTTAATTTAGTATTTTTTGTTAATTTTAACGAATTTTTTGTATTTTATTTTTTGGATTTAATATGGTTTCTCGGATTTTCCTCTAGACACGTGTTCGGATCTGATCATAACCATTGGATTAATCTCAGATAAATCAAAGGAATTCAGATTTTTATCACACCCGTTGGATTTCCTCGAGTGCATCAACAATCGTGATCTTAATCAAAATGGCTTTGATCTGGACCGTCTGATGCTCCTCAAGCGGGTCAACGTTTGCGATCAGCCAAAACAACTTCAATCTGGATCGTTGGATGATCCTCGAGTACAGCACGGTTCACAATCGATTACGCGGCTTTGATCTTGACCGTTGATGATCTTCGATCATATGTGCGCACCCAATTTTGTGATCAACGAGTCTCGTTTTGTCCACTTGATCTTCCTCACGTTACGCACACAGATCTCTAGCCGTTCAATCTGGCTGATTCGGTGATTTCATGTGTATGTGCGGACCTAATCTTGGTTGTAAGATGATGAACCAGATTCCAGATCTACGGTTCACAGAATTTTGAGTTTGTTTCTGATTTTTCAACTAAATTTCTTGCTTTTTTTTGGATTTTTTCCAAATCTCAATCCCAATTGACTTTCTAATCCTGTTGTCATAAAAAATTGCACATATCCTTATATTTTTGGTTATGATATCCCATTTTATGCATTAGTTTCATATGTTTTCTTCCAAAAATCCACTAAATTAATTTTTATTTCTCATTTGGGTCAACTATGACTTGCCAAAATTCTCATTCGTCAATTCTGTATAATTTTCTAAGTAAAAATAAAAATTTTATATGAATTTTTTGAGATGTTACAACCTACCCTCCTTAGAAAAAATTTGTCCTCGAAATTTGTACATATTTAGGTATTCCTTGTGAACAGATGCGGGTACTTGGTCTTCATTTCACGTTCGAGTTCCCACGTGGCTTCTTCTACCCCGTGATGTTTTCACAACACCTTCACTAATGGGATATCCTTTGTTCATAGATTTTGTACCTTGTGGTCATTAATTCTGACCGCTATTTCCTCATAGGTAGCATCATCTTGAATATTCACTTCCTCCCAGTGAATGATGTGAGAGGGGTCAGGTTCGTATTTCCTCAACACGGATATATGGAATACGTTATGTGCTGAAGTCATCTGATTTGGTAGATCCAACTCATAAGCACATCCTCCGATTCTTCTAAGTATTTCAAAGGGTCCTACAAACCTCGGAGATAACTTCCCTTTGAATCTGAACCTTTTAATACCCTTATGAGGACTGACTATCAAGAATACTTTGTCACCAACTTGGAACTCTAACGGTTTTCTCCTTTTGTCTGCATAGCTCTTTTGACGGCTCTGCACAGTAGTCAGTCTCTTTTGTATTAACTTAACCTGGTTGCTCGTTTCTTCCACCATGTCTGGCCCAAATAATACTTGATCTTCAAGTTCAGCCCAACAGGTAGGTGATCTGCAGGGTCTTCCATAAAAAACTTCAAATGGAGCCATTTTTATGCTTGCCTGATAATTGTTGTTATAGGCAAACTCCGCCAAGTATAAGTACTTGCTCCAATTCCCCTTGAAGTCTAGAACACAAGCCCTCAACATATCTTCCAAAATCTGGATAACTCTCTCAGACTGAGCATCCGTCTAAGGGTGAAAGGCTGTACTCAAGGTGAGCTTAGTACCCATTTCCTTCTGTAGACTCTGCCAAAACTATGAAGTGAAGCGTGAGTCTCTGTCAGACACGATAGTCTTGGGTACCCCATGCAGTCTGATGATTTCTTTCACATAGATTTCTCCCAGCTTACTCATTTGGTCTGTGGATCTGACTGGCAAGAAGTGAACCACTTTGGTGAGACGATCTACTATTAGCCAAATAGTATCTTCTTCTTTTTGGTTCCTGGGTAAACCACTAACAAAGTCCATGGCAATGTTATCCCACTTCCACTCAGGGATTGGGAGTGGATGTAACATTCCAGAGGGTTTTTGGTGTTTTGCTTTCACTTGTTGGCATGTTAAGCACTTAGAGACATATTTGGCTATGCCCCTTTTCCTTCCTCTCCACCAGTGGGTTTTCCTGAGGTTCTGGTACATCTTTTCCCTACCAAGGTGCATGGTATACTTAGTCTTACGAGCTTCATCTAGTATGATTTGCTTGCTTGTCCCTGCTGAGGTACACATATCCTTTCCTTGAGCCTTAGGATGTTTTCAACATCCATCTTGAATTCAGTATGTTTTCCTTGCGTGACTCCTTCGATTAGTTGAGCAAGCCACTTGTCTTGCTTCTGTTCATCCCTAATCTAATGTAATAGGTCTGGTTGGCAAGACATATTGTAAAGATAGGCTTCTTTTTTATTAAGGTTTACACCCAACCTAAAATCTTCAATCGACTGGTACATCTGGCTTTTTTCTTCCTATTGCTTATTGAACTTCCTACTCAAAGCATCGGCGACCACATTGGCCTTCCCCAAATGGTAGTGTAATTGAAAATCATAGTCTTTCAAGAATTCCATCCATCTCTGTTGCCTGAGGTTCAACTCCTTCTGGCTGTAGATGTACTTCAAGCTCTTATGATCTGAAAATAACTCGAATTTCTCTCCATAAAGATAGTGTCTCCAAATCTTTAAGGCAAACACAATGGCCACTAGTCTAGGTCGTGAGTAGTGTAATTTCTCTCATGGACCTTTAGTTTTCTCAAAGTATGAGCAACTACTTGTCTTTCCTGCATCAATACTACTCCAAGCCCATTCAGCGAATCATCAGTATAGAGTATGTAAGTAACACCAAGAGTTGGGGTGACTAGAACAGGAGTTGTAGTCAATCTTGTCTTCAGTTCTCGGAATAACCGTTCACATTTCTCATCCCACTGGAACTTAACTCCTTTTCTGGTCAACTTATTCATAGGTTCTGCCAACTTGGAAAAATCCTTAATGAACCTTTTGTAATAGCTTGCCAAGCCAAAAAAACTTCTGATTTCTATTACTGTCTTGGGTTTCTTCCAGTTCATAACAGCCTCCACTTTCTCAGGATCTACAGAGATGCCTTTTGCTAACACAACATGGCCAAGGAACTTGAAAGTTTCCATCCAGAACTCGCACTTACTGAATTTAGCATACAGCTGGTTCCTTCTGAGAGTTTCTAGCTTGATCCTCAAGTGTTCTCGGTGTTCAGCTTCTGACTTAGAGTAGATTAGGATATCATCCACGAATACCACTACAAACTGGTTAAGGTACTGTTTAAACACTCCGTTCGTCAAATCCATGAAGGTACTCGGGGCATTGATCAAACCAAATGGCATCACGATGAACTCTAAGTATCCATATCTTGTCCTAAAGGCAGTCTTGTATATGTTAAACTCTCGAATCCACAGCTGATGATAACCCAACCTAAGATCAACTTTTGAGAAATGAGTGGCTCCTCGTAATTGATCAAATAGGTCATCAATCCTTGGTAAAGGATATTTATTCTTTACTGTAACTTGATTCAACTTTCAGTAGTCGACAACAATCACAAGGAACCATCCTTCTTCTTCACGAATAATATTGGGGCTCCCTAGGGTGATTCACTCAGCCAGATGAAACCTTTCTCCCTAAGCTCGTCCAGTTGAGTTTTCAGCTCAATTAGTTCTGTTGGCACCATCCTATATGGAGGTATGGCTATAGGGTTGGTTCCAGGGTGAAGTTCGATCTTAAACTTTAACTCTCTAAAAGGCGGTAGTCCGGGTAAGTCATCTGGGAACACATCTTCGTATTCCCTAACCACTGCTAAGTCTTGTATCTTCTTTGGCTCCATAGGCTCTTCTTCCAAGAGTTCCTCAAATTCATCCGTCTACTTCAAACAATTTAGCAAGGCTAGGGTTGGACTTCTTGGTATTCTTCGCATATCCCCATAGATTTTAAAGATCTCCCCAGAAGTTAATGTTATAGTTACCTGTCTCTTAGGACAATCTATTTGGGCCTGGTACTGATCTAACCAATCCATCCCCGAGATTACATCATAGCCATAGAAAGGTAGGGTATATAGGTCAACTGTTAAGAGTTTATTCCCAAACCTTAAGTCACAACTACACATTCTTTTAAAAGTCACTATGGTCCTTATTGGTGTGGACACATTCAAAGTTACAGGTAGTGTTTTTGTCACAAGTTGTAACCTATCAGCTAGTTCTTCAGAAACAAAGGATTTAGAGGCACCCGAGTCAAACAATAGTTTCACAGCAATATTGAATAACAGGAAGGTACCTTCCACTGCAGGGACCTGGTCTTCCTGGGCCTCAACCACGAACACTCTAGCTTGGTTCTAACCACGGCCTTCGTTTTGCCCCTGATTGACATTCTGATCCTGTCTGGCTTGAGGGTGCCCATTCTAACCTCCTCCCTGGGTATTTTGTTGTTGTTGTTGTTGTTTGGGACCTTGAACTGATGCTGTTGGGCAGTTTTTAGAAAGATGCCCCCTTTATCTGCATACAAATCACAATCCCAGCCTCTTAGCCTGCTCCCTTGCCTCATCCTTGTTTTGTCCTATTTTTGTGGTGCGTTCCCACCATTCTTACTTTTCTTCTGAGCCCCTTGGTTATTTTCATTCCCAGACCTCTTGTTCTTTCCCCTCAACCTTTGCTCCAGGTTGAGCTTTTGTTCTAGAATTAGGGACCATTCAACAACTTCCTTATAGGTTCAGAGGCCCAACGTCATGATAACCTTTTGGATCTCGATCTTGAGACCCTGTGCAAATCTGTTGTCTTTCATCTTTTCTTCCGGATCAATTCTTGAGAGAATTTGGCCAGCTTAGTAAATTTCCTCTCATATTCAGTTACTTTGAAATTCCTCTGATTGAGTCTCACGAAATCTTCTTACAACTTTTTGAGAGTTGCCTCCGGAAAGAATTTGTCATAAAATTTTTCTCTAAACTCTTCCCAAGTCATGGTCGCAACGTCAGTGTTGGGATCCATCTGCATCATTCTCCACTATCCACGGGTTGGTCCTTTGTAATGGTGTGTGGCTAGTGCTACTCGACGTGAACCCATCACCTTCAGCACATTTAACATTCCTCCATCTCCTGGTACTAGTGATTAGCAGAGATGCAGTCGGTAGTTCCATCAAATGAGGGAGGGTGGAGCTTTTGCAAATCTAGCAGCATCTTCTTCTGTCTTTCATCGTCTAAGTCCTCTAGATTCCTTTGACGTTCCTAAGGTACTGGTGCTGGGACTTGGACTAGAATAGGCTCAGGTGCTTGAGGCTGCATAGCCATCTGAGGGATTATCTGTGGAAGTGTCATTCGCAATTGGTCTAGTACCCTCTGTGACATTTCACTCATCATGGTTTCCATCCGCGCCTCCATTCATCCCTCCATTCGTGCCTCCATCCCAGTAGGCAGTTCTTACTCTTGTTGTTTAGTTTCCTCAGAGGTGGTGGATCGAGTTACATACCTTCTAACTCCATCCATTTTCTTCTAAAATTGAGCAAAGTGTCAGTATGTATCAGATATTCGTGCTATCATGACTTTACATTTAGTTTCTAGGTTATCGATTTGTTCAGTGGCCTAAAGTCTTTCTTCTAGATTCTTTTCATGCATGGGTACAGGATTTGGGTTTCAAAGCACATAAACAGTAAGCCATGCATATCATACAATCATACAATCACGCTAGCACAACAAGGTTCCAAGCTTCCACCTAAGCTTTCAGGTTCAAGTGTCCCATACCACTCTACCCCTTCCACTTAGGCTTTCACTTAGAATAGAGCTGCATCCAAAAAATTTCTCAAATGTCTCGATAACTAAGGTTCCCGAGCCCATTATACTCCACCGTCCCATACCAGCGAGCACAGAGAAACTCGTTCTGCTAGTGTTACCGATCATTCACCACACATGGTTCATCATTCTCCGAATCCAGGCTTCCTCCATAACCCTGAATTCCTATGCATCCCATACTACATGAAAACCGAAAATTATGGAAACTTCCCGGTCTCGTGTCCTGATCAAATAATTTTTTGTTTTCACACAAGTTCCCATCTCTAGCCTATGTCCTAGAGTTTTATGCTTTTGATCCACTGTGCCACTATAGCTACACCTGTTTCTACCTAAGGTCTTTTCTCTAGACCTAGGGTTCAGTTCTGGTTGACTTACAACCTCTGTCTTTGTCAAGATACCACCTTTGGCATCTTTTTCGACTTATATTTATTTCCTTGCCCTAATTTTTCACCTTCTTGTTTTCTTTTATAGAAAATAAGAGTGTTCTTCAACTCCAACTACTCATATAAGCTGGTGGGACAACTTCCAGATTGGGCGGCGAGACCGAAGTCTGCTTAGCAACCGCGCTTTCTAGGGTGGGATAACCCACCTCCCTTTCAATGTTTAGCTTTATTTGGGACAAGGTTTACCCACTATCAACTTAACTCGTAGTCTTTGTATCCAAACAAAACATTTCAAAAACATATACTTCCTTTTTGAAAACACTTTCTAAAACATTCATCAATTTCAAAAATAGAAGGTAGCACATTCTAAATTCAATTCAATTCAGGGCAAAACCCTAATTTGGGTTTCTGATTCTTATCAAACAACTAATGTTTAACTTTCTATCTCTGGCCTAATTAACACATGTTTAGGCTTAACTTTCTTTTTCTAGCCCAAGGCAACTAAAGCCTCGGCTCTGATACCACCTTGGTATCAGAGTAACTTTCTGTTCTTAGCCCAGCAACTAATGCCTAGGCTCTAATACCACACTTGTAATACCCCAACCCCTATATCTCTTAAGTAGTGTACATTGCCACCGTTCTCTTGACAGTGGATTTAACAAAACAACGAGTCGGGCTGGTGCTACATTACGAGCGACACACACTTGTTCTTTTCTCTTCAATATCTCATGCCGTTGTATAGAATTCAAGAATACAAAACTTTCAATAAAATCAAGGCAAATTAAAAGCGATAAAGAAATTCAAACTATTTTATCAATAATAAAAATTGAGAATACTAAACTCTTAAAAAAACTAATAATTCTAGCAGAAATCTTCAAAATACTTTTCAGTACAAAAGAATAAAAACTATGGGCAACATGGCCTAAAAATTCAAAAGAAAAATTACTATAGACATTTTCTAAGAACTATCTATAATCAACTGCTGCATAGGTTCATGTTCCTAAAAAATAAGAAAGGAAAGAGTGATCACATAGCCTAGTGGATCATTTTCGAACAACCAGGTTTCATATTCAAACTCATAACACAATCATAATTCAAACACTTGCAAACATTAGGCGTTTCAAACAACCATTTGTTTAAGTCGAGTCTCAGACCAAAAGGGTTTTGAAGCCCTTGATGTTTTTAACAAAGTACCTCCTTAGAGTAAAATATAGCTCTTCTTAGCCAATTTCATTGGACTTTTGGACTTTAAGGGAACTTACCCACCAACCAAGTACTTTGGTCTTAAAACCATATGAACTAATCATATGAAAAGAACATCCATAGTGACGCCATGACCACTATGATGATACGTGGTTATTATCTTCATCGTCTTTGATTAATTTTCATATCAAGATAAAATAAATTTCAGAATATGAAATTAAACTAAAATTCAGAACGTACAAAATCAATTCATGAAACACTCATAAAACATGCATCATACTTTAATTTAAAAGCCTTAGTATGATACTACATGGCATGAATGATATGATTATTCAAACATGAATCAAAACTAAAATACTAAAATAAACATATAAAATTCTAGAACTGAAGTTGAAAATCTTTGAATTCAATGAAAAACACACAACAATGAGCATGCCATGAACTCAAATAAGAAAAGAAGGGTGTTCTAGAAATCACTTCTACCTTGTGACGTTTTTCTTCCAAAATTTTGGCAGCAATTTCCCCTCCCGCGTACTAGTGCCAATGAAAATCGCCCAACTTAATTCCCTAAATTCGAGAGAAGAACTTCACTCACACACAAGAAGGAAAAATGGGAGGTGCCAAGAAGAAGGCTTTGAGAAAACAAGAGGAGCATTCAACTCTTATTCTTGGAATGAAGGAGATTGGAGGCCTAGGGGAGTTTATATAGATTTTTCAAGGGAAGAAAATAAAAATTTTTGTGTCCTTCTATGAATAAAACACTCTAATTCTACCAGATTTCATAGTTTCTAATTTTGGAGCAAAAATAATATTTTTCAAATTTTTTCTGAATTTTAGAAATATTTTTCGGAATTAGAAACTATTTTTTTCAGATTTTTCGGATTGAATTTCGTATTTTTCGTTAATTTTAACCTATTTTTTGTATTTTATTTTTTCAGATTTAATATGGTTCCTCGGATTTTCCTCGAGACACCCATTCGGATCTAATCATAACAGTTGGATTAATCTCGGATAAATCAAAGGAATTCGGATTTTTTATCACAGGCATTGGATTTCCTTAAGTACATCAACGATTGTAATCTTAATCAAAACAGTTTTGATCTAGACCGTTTAATGGTCCTCGAGCGCGTCAACATTCGCGATCAGCCAAAACGACTTCGATCAGGATCGTTGGATGATCCTCGAGTGTAACACGGTTTCGTGATCGACTATGCGGCTTTGATCTTGACCATTGATGATCCTCGATCATAGTGTGCGCATCCAATTTTGCGATCAACGAGTTTCGTTCTGTCCACTTGATCTTCCTCGAGTTGCACACATGAATCTCTAGCCGTTCGATCTGGCTGATTCGGTGCTCTCATGTGTACGTGCAGACTTGATCTTGGCCGTAGGATGATGAACAAGATTCCAGATCTACGGTTCACAAAATTTTGAGTTTGTTTTTGATTTTTCAACCCAATTTTTTGTTTTTTTTTTTGAATTTTTTTCCAAATCTTGATCCCACTTGACTTTTTAATCCTGTTTTCATAAAAAAAATTGCACATATCCTTCTATTTTTGGCTATGATATCCCATTTTATGCATTTTTATTTATATATTTTCTTCCAAAAATCCAGTAAATTGATTTTGATTTCTCATTTGGGTCAACTATGAATTGCCAAAATTCTCATTCATCAATTCTGTATAATTTTCTAAGTAAAAATAAAATTTTCATATGAATTTTTCGAGATGTTACATGGGTTGAGTTTGAAAACCCAGTGGATCATCCCTACACATCACTAGCATCATATAAACAAAAATCTAAAATATGCACACACTTCCATTACATTAATCATTTCAAATAGTCATTGGTTTTGTTGTCCTCTAAGACCGAAAGAGCTTTACTCCTGATGTTCCTCAGTGTCCAGAAATCGATCCTGGTCGATAACACCTTGAGCAACGCTACCGTTCACGACCCTAGCACACATCCAAGAATAGGTGCAATGGTGTACGACCATGGCTCAGCCATCCGAGGAACCCTCAGCTGTCGTAGGTGATTCCGTTAAGAACATCGACGATGGGATCTGGAAGATGTCATGCGGCAAATATGGCCACATCCAGGAGTCATCGACAGATGCCACCATCGCCTCAATACGTGAAATTTTTAATCTTAATTTAATCTTCTTTAGTTTCAACCATTTTCATTCCACACCTTATCATTATGCAAGGTATCTAAATCATGTAGCAAGTACTCAAAATAACTGGACATTATGCTTCATATTCAATCAAATACTGGAAGTATATAACCAGACATTATGCTTCATATTCAATCAAATACTGAAAGTATATAAGTAAACATTATGTCCAATCGTTAATCAAAGCATTCAAGAATCATACACATCCTCGCATGTATCTAACATCTTAGGCTACACAAACATCATGAATTGAAATTTAAGTCCACATAATACTAGTGAGCAAGAGAATCCCGCCCACCTATATATGTTGGATGACCCTTGCGCCTACTTGTGAAGATCAACACTCAAAATCCAAAACCTAAAAATATAAATTTCATCACTTACACAAACGGGTTAAAAATCCAGATTTCCCTTTTTACCACCTTAGGGTGCGAAATATAGTCAACGCATGTAACAACTCATATTTTTGGACATTGTGTCGGTGGGCTCAATATGTATTTTCTTGCAATTAATTAGTGAATTATAATGAAAATACATGAGTTTACGAGTATTGCGTAATTTAATGTGTAAATTAAATGAAAATACGTGATTTTCAAAAATGAAATTAATTAATGTGAAAATTAAAATGAAATAATATAATATGATGAGATAAATTAATACAATATATTAATTCTTAGAAATACACATACACACACACACACACACACACACACACACACACACACACACACACATATATATATATATTTTGTAACACCCCAATTTTCACCCGAACCTCCGTTCATGTTTTACCTCACGTGTGGATTGTAACTTGTTGAAAATCGAGATACTACTTAAATTCTTCTTTTGTCAATTTTTTTTTCAAATTCAAGTCCATAAAACTATTCTCAAAGAAATGTATTTTATACATAATTCCATAGGAAAACAAAAGTTCAAATTAACTTTCATGTGTTCATCGGATTTTCAGAGTCAAATGAAAACAAACTTAAATTGAAAATCGTAGATCATAAATTTCAAATTACATAACAAAATCACTTCAAAAATTTTCTTTTAAGACAGTAAATGTTAAACATACAAAATCATTCGAAAACATGAGTCATTGAAATCCAAAAATCAAAATGAATACACATAAATCGATTCAGTAAAATAAATAGAATACCACCTCTATAGTCTCCTATTCTTAACGACCTCCCTAAGAGATGTCCAATCTGAGTGTAAGTCTTCTGACGTAGACTGCTATATGCTATGCCCGAATATTCCTGAAAAATAAAATGAGAGTGAGCTCGAAAGCCCAGTAGATCATTCTTACACATCACATGCATTATACAAACCCAATCCAAAACATTACAAGCACTTTCAAACATTAGGCATTTCAAACATTCATTTAGTTTTGGTCGAAGTCTAAGACTGGAAGAGGGTTGAGATGTCTTTCGGTATTCCCCGTGATCCAATCCAATCATAATCATAGGGGCCTCAAATACTATCTAAAATTAGTGATATCTCAGTATCACAGTCTAAGAGAGAATACTTATCGCAACTCGTACCGTCTCCCAAAGACTTCGAGCTATCGCAAGCAACTCAATTTGGGAATACCTACGATTTGCCTTGTGGCTAGACAATCTCAAGCGGTGGCAGATAGGAGATACCACCCCGATCCACTTCAGGATCGACAATCGCATCGGTACGTGATTCTTAATAAACCTCTGTCTTATTTTAGTTTCACAATCTAATTCAATCACACCAAACAACACACATTCCAAATAATGAAAGACATGAAAATAGTAAAATGGGTGGTCAATTAATGAAATCTAAACACATAATTTCCTATACATGCATGTAATGATTAGATAATTATTCATCACACTTCATTCAAGCATACACACAATTTAAATTAATTTCCTAAAAATTCTAACAACCTAAAATTATTCAAACAAATGCCTTGAATTTTAAATCCGTATAATACATATGAGTAAGGAAATCACACCCACCTGAATTTTCGGATTTCCTTTTTTTCTCCGTTCGTCATCAATGCTCGTTCTCAAGAATGTCGATCTAAAATTCAAAAATGTATTATAATTATTTATAAGTTTTTTAATTTCTTCATTTTAATTTAATTACACTTTTTAATTTAGTAATTTTTTTAACTAATAAGAATTATTTTAGTAATCAGCTTCATACATTAAAATTTATTAAATAAGTGTTCTTAAATTTCTTAGTTTCTATGATTTAAATAAATTATTTATATTTTTAAATAAAATAATTACGAACAAAATAAGATTTCTATTTGTTAAAATTTTATTCTCTTACGTATTTAAAAATTTTATTATTTTTCTTATAAGAGATTTAAGTTTTCAAGGGTTTATTAATATTATTATTGTTCTTATTATTTTTATGTATTTAACTAACTAAATAATTTACTCTTTACACTTCTAAATTTCTCTTAGTGTTCTTTTTTCTAATAAGAAGTGCTCTTAGTTAATTTAGAATTTTATTAAGACTTTCTTAATTTTAGGTTTTATAAAATATTTATCAATTAAATTTTTAACTCTAATTTTTTATATTACTAACTTTTCTTTTTAGATTTCTTACTATTTAAAATTTAAATTAAATTTATTTTAGTATTTTGGTTCCAATAGATTTTTTGTAGATTTCAAAAATAAAATAAATATATAATTAAACAAACAAGTAATTAAAAGTCAATTTACTAAATAAATGAGTAAATAAGTCTTAGAATTTAGCATTGCACCTTTCGATTCTACGTGTTGATGGAAATTCACGTTCATGACTCACTTAATTTCGAGGTTGCTCAACCAATTAAAACTTTGCCAATACACTGGAACGCAACTTTACGGCAAAATGTTGAGCGACATTATTTCGTTCCAGTAGATATGAAATCAGGAGTTTACTTATCAAGAATACACACTAGAATTTAGTTCTTCTTTGTTTCAATGGTTGGCCGAACTAAAAATTTGGGTTAACAAACTGATGATGCTCCTTCAAAATTCTTATTGAACGATCTACCACTCATCCAAGACCAAATCATGCTCCAACACAAACACGAACCAAAGAAGAAAAATAACACACTAATTTGTGCTCTAACTTCTATTGAACCCAACGACCAGCCTCTCCTCTGTTTTCATAATTAGCTGGAACCCAGAAATTTGAACTCCCTTCGCCTCTATTTCAGCAACCGAACGAACCCAAGAGCGAAAGGAATTCTTGTAGCAGTTTCATCTTTCAATCTTTGGACCAAGAGTTTCAAATTTTTGTCCAGTAACCACAAACCAGAAAAAAAGAAATCGAAACCCAGATCGTGGTCCAATTTTCCTCTGTTAAACGATGACTGGGACAAACCAAAACTAGATTTTTGGTTGGGATTCAACGATCCAACTTCAAGGTTTGAATCATAACGTTCAGATCCCCTGTTGCACCAACTACCAGCTTCACAAAACCTTTGTTTTCACGATCTAAAACCCAGAAATTTGAAACACAACAGTTGTGCGTCCTCTATCCTCTATTTTCTGATTTCAAACCCAGAAATTGAGTTAAATTTCTAATTCTTTTTTTAGCTTGTTTTCTCCTCTATAATGGAATGCCTCAACTCAAGATTTACAATAAAAATTTTTAGCTTTTGCTCTCTCTTCTTTGCTGTCCGTGAAGCCAAACCCAGATTTTTTTTTGAAACCAAGAGTCCGAAGTTTCAGTTTGTTTCCCACACTCTCTAGCTCGCCCAACCTAGAAGTTCATATTTCCAATGTTCTTCTTCCTTCTTTCTTTGGTCTTCCTCTTCTCCTTCAATCTTCTTCTCCCCTGTTTCGAGTGCCTTAAACAGAGATCTTCTCTTTTGTTTTGTTTCAATGGCCGGATAGCTCATTTAAATCACTGAAATCATCCAGAAATTCTAATTTTCACTGACCAACTCAATCTCTTGTATTTTCCAGAATCATCATCCACCGGCACCATGCAAACCGAAACCACACACACTCTCTCTCTCTCTCTCTCTCTCTCTCTCTCTTTTCTTTATCTGACCATATCCATAACTTCGATTTAATCTAGGTTAATCACTTTATTTGTTTAAACTTTATTATAAGCTCTCATAAATTAATAATAGTATTGTAATACTCCGAAACTTTACGAGCGTGTCACATCACGAGCAAATAAATAGATAAATAAAACAAAATATTTCTTTCATAAAAAAAAATAATAATAAATTATTATGTCTTATAGAGATGCAAATACGTGAGGTAAATATTTTGAGGTGTATCATGATCGATGTAATATTAAAATAAAGTCAGA
The DNA here is from genome assembly GCA_030144865.1 of Tinospora cordifolia. NCBI lineage: Eukaryota > Viridiplantae > Streptophyta > Magnoliopsida > Ranunculales > Menispermaceae > Tinospora > Tinospora cordifolia. Next base: position 2,504 of record JAJIYU010008000.1, on the reverse strand, counting down.
ATCAATATTAAAATAATGTCAAGAATTAAAAATTTTAAATTAGAAATTTATCAAAAATATAAATAGGTATATAATAAGATAATGTAAATGCATATCTAACGTTAGTTAAGAAAATTGATAATAAAGTTTTATTTAAATTAAAATGACTAAATGATTTGGTATTGATGCTATTATTATTAATGTCTAAAATAAAGTTTACACAAATTGATTTGAGTTTAAAGTTTAGACAAATTAGTTGAGTTTATGAGGAAAAAAAAAATTAATAATAATAATAAAAATAAAAATAAATAATTTATACATATGAGAGAAGTCTTAAAAATGAATAAGGAAATTAAATTAACTATATACAAATACATTAAAGTTTTTAAATATTATAATGATGATTTATACCAAAGTTTTAAATGAATAAAACGATCAGCATTGATTCATGGCATGGATATATACACGTAATCAGAAGCCTTGAGAAATCAGTAGAAGTGGTTTGGGCGGTGCTCGGACTGATAAGGAAGAAGAGGGAAAAAACCAAAATTTTCTGGTTTTTGGTTCGGCCAAAGGAAAGAACAGAGAAGAACAAGAAGGAGAAGCTGGAAACTGGCGGTGCGTTTGTTGTCCGTTTTTTTTTTTTTTTTTGTACAAAGAAGAGGAGACGTATGTGAGTGTGAGTAGTTGCAGCTATGGCTGCCATTGCAGCTGCTGCTGCTACCACGACCGAACGAATAGGGGAAGAAGAAGTCGAAGAAGAAGACTGAAACAGGGAACTGGAAGAAATGTTCCATGCTACTGCTGCTCTAGTTTGGAGTTAAACGGAACAGAGGGCGAGTGAAGAAGCTGGACGCTGCTATGGGAGACTACGAACAGCAGAGAATAGGCAAAGCAGAGTAGCTATCTGCTGTTACTGCTGCTGGTGTCGCCAAACGGGGAGAACAGAGAGTGACCGGCAGTGAAGTGTTGGAAATTTGGATGAAGGACGTCATGGAGCTGCTGCTGTGTGCCGAACAGAGAAGGCCGAATGAAGAAGATGAAGAGAGGCAGCTGTTGCTACCATTGTAGCCTGCTGCTGCTACTGCTAATGCAGCACGTTGCTGCTGCTCATGTGCTGGCCGAAGAAGGAAGAAAGAGAACAGAGGATACCGTGCAGCTGCTGCTGTGGGTGCGTGAAGAACCAGAGCAATGCTCTGTTTTTTGTAAGTGCAGCTGCTGGTGGTGCTGCTACTGACGGATGAAGAGGAAAACCAGCTTGCTGGTTTGCTGCTACCGTGATTTGTGACACATGAAGATGCTGATGCTCAAACGAAGAGGAAACCATGTAGGGAAGAAGACTAGAATCAAGAACGAGGTGAGTGTGCTGAATTTCTAAGCTGCCAGTCCATGACAAAGAACACTTTGAGTTGGTGAATTTCGCTCTTGGTTCGGTTGGCTACTGGAAACAAACTGAAGAACAATGAAGGTGCTCTGTTTTGGGAAGATGAGCAAAACAGGGAACTAAGCTGGTGGCCTTCAACTAGTTCGGTTGACTGGTGAAAACAGTGAAGGTAAGAAAATCATGGTTTTGATTAATTGAGTGTTGCTATGCATTGAATGAACTGTTTGAAAGATTTAACATAGTTAACTAATCAGATGTAGGTTAATTAAATCAAACTTCTATAATGATTCTTCGTATCATAATCAAAGAATGGTAACTCAAAAAGAAGAAAATCAAATGACTAGATTTAATTATTTGATATAACTGTATGTTATGACGAATTCGTTTGAGAATTTGGATATTGGAACAGTGGAAAAATCTAAAAAGAAAGAGCTAATATTTTAGAAAAGTGGACTCGGTAATTTAGTGAATCAATATTTTAGAGATTTTAATGAGATCATAAACTATCAAAGAATATTCTAGTGTGAAAATAATAACAACAACAATAAGAAGAAACCTTGATTAACTTACCCATAATAACGAGATATTAAGATTAAGGAACAAAATTTAATAATGAATGTCCATTTATTTATTTAAGTTTTTAATTTAAGTATTTAAATGAAGATCATTTATCTAGGTAGTTAAAGATTTAATCTTAGAAAATTAAATGAACGAAAATTACTTAAATTGACACTCAACAATAATTTTAGCCCAATTTTGTTAATAGGAAAAGATTAGAAATCTCAACTACGAACAAGACTAAAGACTTAAGTTTAAGGGTAACTCTATTGAATGTCTAATTTCATATTTATTCATGGTATAGTACAGGATTTTGTAGGAAAGCAAGGTCGCCTGGAAGAACGACAAGACCAGGTGGGCGTGACTTCCTTGCTCATCTGTATTATATGGATTTAAGATTCAAAACATTTGATTGACTAGTTCTAGGATTTCTATAATTTTGTTAGAAAATTTATTGAATTGTTTGGCGTGTTTGGATGATGGATGATTTATTTAATTTGTGCCTTGTTTATTTATAGCATGCATTAATAGGAAATCATGTGGTTAGACTTCATTATTTACGCATGTGAATGGCCCGCATTCT
>JAJIYU010007999.1:0-18499 GCA_030144865.1 Tinospora cordifolia | reverse complement strand
ACTTCTACGTCCTGTTTCATGCACTATTAGTAGAAAACCCAAATTCTGGGAATTTCAGCAACTTTCCTTTGCTTTCTATTCATGACTCACATCTAACACTAGTAATAACCATAGTGGCCAAATCTGAAAATGTTTCTTCTTTATGGTTACCAGCAAGCACGGTTCTTCAGTCCATCGTCCCAAATCAGAAGATTATCAACCAAAGAACCACACCAAAATGACGCATGAATCAAAATTAACAATCCCAAATCACCTCAGATTCACAGCACCACAAGAATTTCTTCACGATTCCATGGGCAAACGAAACCCCAAAATCAAAATCATCAAATGCACCCCAATTCCAGGTTTTAACCAAACCATTTCAACAAGATTCCATTCTCTGTTTTGATCCATGGCCATTGAAACCCCAGAAGTCCAAATTTTAGCTTCTTCAGTTCGGTCATCAACCGACCACAAACTGTGGATTTTCTGTTTACGTGATTCACCAACTAGTAGCTACAAGTTCTTCATCTCATTCACAGCTCCAAATCACCCACACACACCTAATGGACAGCAACTTAGAAAATCCCAATCACTCCATCATTCTTCACGGCACGAACCAACTCCCCTTCTTCCTCTGTTCTCATTTCATGGCAGCAGCAACCACTCACTCACACACACATCTCATCTTCTTTATTGCTGCAACTCCTCTTCTTCACTTGATCTTCTTCTTCTTGTTCGGCGGCAACAACACCAGTAGCTTGAGCAATTTCCCCTTTTGTTTGTGGTTCACAGCAGCTCAGTTTTTTTCTCTCCTTTTTCAACTGTCACCAACAGCCTAGCCGAATCCCCTGTCTTCATCGTCTGTTCAAACAAGGTAGCAGCAGCACACATCACCAGTCCGTTCCTCTATCTTTGCTCTACCGATTTTTGCAATCTTCCTTCCTCATCATCTCAAAAAAACCCAGCCGTTCTTCCTCTCCTTCACAGTCTGCCAGATACATGGACGCCACAAATCATAACCCAGCAACATCAACACTTCTTCTTGTTCTGTTTTGTTCTGTTCTTCAACGCAGCAGCAACACAATAGCTGCATTCTTCTTCCTCACACCACAGAGCACTACTGCTCTTCGTTTCTCTTCCTCGACCAGCACTGGAGATCTCTTCTTTTCTTCGTTCTTCATCTTGCTCCCTAATTGAACACCCAAACAGAGCTTCATACTTCGTTCCTCTTCAATGTCGGTTCCCTCTTTTAAAGAGTTGAAATCACCCAGAAGACTCTAATCACCACCGCCCCATTTGATCCTCTTTCGCCGTCCAAAACAGAAGTTTCTGGTTTGCTCATGAATTTCCAGATTTTTTTTTCTTTTCTTTTCCATTCAACCACCTCCAAAGTTTGATTATTCTAATTTACTTATCATTTTAATGAACTTATAAATTATTATTATTATTGTTATTATTATTATTATTTATTATTATTTTATTTTATTTATTATTATTTATTATTATTTTATTTTATTTATTATTATTTTTATTCCTAAATAGCTAAGTATTCTCAGTATATGCAAACTGCCCCATATGATCACTTAACCATGTATATGATCAACCCATTCCCTTTCATTTGCTCCCCCATTCGTGAACACATCCCATATTAATATTAATATATATATTAATTTCCAAATACCCATCACACTCATTAAATCTATTTGCTTATACTCATTAGTTATAACTTAATATATACCCATTATTTAATTTAATTAATTTAGTTTATTTAGTTTCTACACATTTATTTAATTCAATTATATACATACGTATACATATCTAAATTATATTAATAAATGAATTTAACTTAGTGAGTCAAAATTTTAATTTAATTAATTTCTACGCATTTATTTCAAACACATTTTTTTCATTTATTTTCTTAATTATATTATATTTTAAAATTTTGTTTTTGACATATATGCGTTATAAAACTTCAGGTTATTACACTCGTGACATGTCCGTGCTTGTAAAATTTCCGGGGTGTACTTCTCCTTTGGTTCTGTTGCTTGCTCATCACACAAAGCAAATAAGGCATATTTTCTCTCCTTCTCTTTTGGACATCTAGCCAAGTGAGCATAGTATCACATCATGAGAGGCACCATATCAATTTCTAATATTCAAATATAAGCCTTAAGGAAACTCTCTAATCTAGGTTTGAGCAAAGGTGGCGTTTTTATTAGAGAAAGGTATCCAATCTTGGCGCCATGGATAGATTTCCCTTATACACTTTCGATTTTTGTTTCTTGTGTAGGGGTGACAGCTAGGGTTTGTAAGTGAGCATCAATTTAGATTTCAAACCTTTCTAATTAAGTTAATTCACATGTGTACAAACACACATGTGCATGGCTAGACTAGTTTTTGCTTAGGTGAGACAAGAGCACATGATCACTTAGCTTAGTTTACAGAATTACTCTTCATGGATTTCCAAATCGTAGGTGGGACGTCTCATATGCGTGGTGTACTGAATTACTTTATTGAACATTGGATCATGTTTCATTGAATCAAATAAGGAAAAACATCTCATGGTGGTTGAGTAGGGTGGGGGTGCACCTGATCATGGTGTTCCACCCATGTGACTTGCACATGCTTTGGGTGGTCATGCCTTCATGGGTTCACATGAATTTAATAAAATTTAATTCTCCATAATTAATAGGAATTTAGGTGTATAACCTATAGTTTTTGAACCACATGATCAAGACACAAATTTTAAGGTATAGTTTGGCCCAAGGTGATTTTTTTTAGAAACCTTATTTAGAACCCACTTAAGGTACTTACCCGAATCTTGGCCAATTGTCCTGATTTTTGAATATGTTGTGTGTCTTGTTAGTTTATGCCATCCCATAGAATTTTGGGTCATTCCGAATCCTCGAAGTACCCTAAATGTTACTTTTTTCCTAATTTAAACCCTTGAAGGGTATTTGGCAAATGAGATCCTTAATCTTGACCAATTAAGCTAATTTTCAGATATGTTGTTCAATTGGCCGGTTCAAGTCACTTTGCTTCATTTCAGTGATTTTAGATTCCTAAAGGTTACTAAACGAGAGTTTTAGAACCTACCAAATTTAGCCCTGAAATGAACTCGGTTTCATTTTGTACCCAAATTTCACTTAATAGACCTTGAATTTTATTTCATTTGGTATGGAGTCTTCAGGGTGTTACACCCAGACTATAGAGGGTCAAATTACTACATGGGTCCGTTTATGGGAATTATTCTTGAGCGCTTATATTCCTAAGACAACGAAGGAGCATAAGAAGGTGGAGTTTTTGACCCTACGGTAGGAGGACATGTCGGTGAGGGAATAGACCCACAGATTTCTCCGATTAGAGGCGTATGCACTTGAGTTAGTGGGTAACCTGAAGGAAACAGCAGGATTCTTCCATTGTGGGCTAAGGGCCAATATTAGGCAGGCCACATCGATATCTACTGAGGTCGCTCTTGAGACCATCTAGAGACAGGAACTACAGTTCAAGACTAATGGGAGAGATGAGTGCCCGATGGTCTAGATAATATAGGGAGCCACAGTACAGCCGCAGCCGCAGTTACAGCCCCAATCATTGACTCAGGGCGGCTATCGTGGTGGATCCTGAGCAATTAGATACCCAAGGAAGAGGAAATACTTGGATGGACAATTCAAAGGGGAGTAGAATCAATCATCTTCTGTAGTCCCTATTGTTGCCACCCTAGTTTAGACATATTAGCTCATAGGACAACCACTAACTCAATATGGGGCTTAAGGTAAAGGTCAAGGCAAAGGCCGAAATTTAGGACATAGAGGTTATGGACTAAGCTAGACATATCAAGATGAGTAGGGATGTCATATTATATGTTATCAGTATGGTCAGCCAGGCCACAGATGATATGACTGCCCTATGCTTGTTTTAGCTTTTTGTAACACCCTAGCCTCAGGTCCGGACTCCCCAGAATGGAGATCATCGGGTTACCATCTCCTGACGACCGGAATGTTACCTTTGCTACAAATTTTTGCTATCTCTCTTAAACAATACAAATGAAAAATTTACAAAATAGTGAGCCCATATTGATCAACTTTTAGTTAAACTTTTCCTGTGGGAATATTCAGAATACTATTCAAAGAAATATCAAGTTCAACAAAATTTTCTACTAGTTTTATATTGTCAAAACATGAAAACATGGTCCATCGATGAATACAACATCAAAACATGAAAATATAGTTAGGTTACATTACCAGTGTTATACAAAAAGAACAAGTATTCTGTCCCAAAATTACATCAAAATCATTTTAACATAACGTTTCAAAACAAAACTTTAAACCCATCCTTGAACGTCTCCACTGTTAGAAAGTAGTCATTGTAAAATCGACCTGTGAAAACCTGAAAATAGAGTGATAGGGTAAGCTCGAAAGCCTAGTGAGTCAATCCTATACATCTCTAGCATTATACAAGATCAAACTCAAAACATACACACACTTCCACACATTAGGCGTTTCACACATTAAATTGTTTGTTGTAACCTAAATCGGAAGAGTTGGTTAGACTCCCAATATTCTTTTGTGATCCAGGATGGAAATAAGTGCATGTAATTTGGCCAGAAACAAGAAATCAAGAACATTAACATCCAAAGATAAGCAACGTTTTGCTGCCTATTACTTATCTCCATGCACGCCCTGCGGCCTGTACATGTGAATCATAGTCTAAGGAACAGTAATGCTATGCAGCCAATTACTAAGGTAACGCTATGCAGCCTGTTACCAAATCCTGAAAATAAATCAAGTGTCGAGCAAAATCTAAGGAAAGGAACACCATGCGGCCTATTCCTTTTATTCCAAAGATATCGCAATCAAAGGTAAGGAATGCTATGCAGCCAATTCCTTATGATTCCCAAGACAATGAAGTATGCTATCGACACTAAGGGTCAGGAATATTTACGACGCTCTGTAGCATGTCGTACCGGTGTGTGGGATTTTTATTTAGCCATTAATCTTAATTTAGTGAAGCAATCATGCATTCAAGCCCAAAACATTCAATCAACATGATATCAGGAGTAAATAAATGAAATATCACATGAGCGATAAATCTTAATAGAAATCATGTATAACGGTAAATCATTCGGCACTTCAACAATTGCAAACAAACCATTCAATTCCAACAATTTCAACATTCATATCATATAAATCCTATACTAGCAACAATCATGTCTAAAGCGTGATTCCCACATAATACTAAAGAGTAAGGATATCCCTCTCGTATGTTTTAGGATTCCCTTCAACTTTCTTGTCACAACAAATTGTTTTTAAGATGCACCCACTTGACAATTTCTCCACCAAAACTTCAATTCACCTCACTTCCTTTCACAGAAAACGTGCTACTACATTTCAATTCTTTAGACACCAATAAATTCTAGAATCCATAAAAACAACAATCAAATTCAATACACAATTGCTTTAGGACTTTACATAAGAAAAGGATTTAAATTTACTTCAGCTAACAGGGTCCTCTCCTAACATACTTCCTTCATTCAACCTTACAGCTAGAGTATTTGAATCTTTAGATTAAGAAAATAGTAATTGAGAGAGTAATTTAATAGAGGGACTTATATTCTTACCTTAAATCTTCAATTTCTGGTTCACCTTACTTTAAAGTGCTTCTCCTAGCTTTCAAGATCACTTCTCCCTCATCTGGAACGAACTGAAAGTGAAAATGACGAGTTCAAGTTGGTCATTTTATTTATATATCGCGTACGGACCGCGGTCAGCAATAAGGACCTCGGTCGGGGATTAACTTCTCTTGAAATTTCCAGTTTCCTTGACTGCGGACCGCGGCCGGCCATTTACAGACCGCGGTCCCCAGAATGAGTCCACTATTCATAAGTGGTTTCTCAACTGCGGACCGCGGTCGGCCATTTACCGACCGCGGTTAACAGAATGAACCCACCATTCTTAAGTGGTTTTCCTGCACAATTTCCGCCGACGAACCACAATCTTTCAAACCTCTTTCCTATTTTTCATTATTTTTGAGTTTCTAAGCCATAAAAATGAGTTTATATGATTTTATTTTCATTTAATACATACATGGACATTCAAAACATATTTTCTTTTAAGACTTTCCTATTTAATTGAAATTCTTAAATTAATTATCAATGTGGACACGTTAAAATGTTTTGGGTTATTACAATCTACTTCCATTTAAAGAAATTTTTCCATTGAAATTTAAATAGAACATACCTGCCCAATGTGTTCTGTCAAGAATTTCTAGAGAATAGTTCTGGGTACTTCTTCTGCATCTCACTTTCTAGTTCCAAGGTGGCTTCCTCTAGATTATGATGCTTCTATAGAACTTTGACTAAAGGAATGTCTTTAGTTCTGAGACTCTGTACCTTACGATCCAGGATCCGAATAGTTGGTTCTTTGTAAGTTGCATCACCTTGAATTTCAATATCTTGCCATGGAATAATATGTGAAGGATCTGGCTTGTATTTCCGAAGCATCGAGATGTGAAACACATTGTGGATTGCAGATAATCGATTCAGAAGATCCAATTCGTAAGCACATTCACCAATCCGTTTACGTACCTCAAATGGACCAATAAATCTAGAGGCCAACTTACCTTTGGCTCCAAACCTTCTAATTCCCTTCTGTGGACTTATCTTCAGGAACACCCTGTCTCCTGGTTGGAACTCTAAGGGTTTTATCCTTCTATCTACGTAGTTTTTCTGTATGCTCTGTGCAGTTAAAAACCTCTTCTGGATCTTCTTGATTTGTAAGTTCATCTCTTCAATCATATCAGGTCTAGTGAATACATGATCCTCCAGTTTTGCCCAACAGGATGGCGATCTGCAGGGTCTACCATAGAACGCTTCAAATGGAGGCATTCCAATGCTTGCCTGATAGCTATTGTTGCAGGCGAATTCTACTAAATGTAAATATTTGCTCCAATTGCCCTTGAAATCTAGAGCACACGCTCTCAACATATCTTCTAACACTTGTATAATCCTTTCAGATTGTCCATCCGTTTGTGGGTGAAATGCCATGTTCATAGTGATTCTGCTCCCCTATTCCTTTTGTAACCTTGCCAAAATTGGGATGTAAATCTGGCATCTCAATCTGATACAATTGTCTTTGGAATTCCATGCAGTCTCACTATTTCCTTAACATATAGTTCACCCAACTTACTCACTGGGTCAGTAAATCGTATAGGTAAGAAGTGAGCTACCTTTGCCAATCTATCTACTATCACCCAAACGGTGTCTTCACCTTTCTGATTTCTTGGAAGACTACTCACAAAATCCATGGTAATATCATCCCACTTCCATTCTGGTATTAGTAGCGGCTGCAATAAGCCAGATGGCTTTCTGTGCTCAGCCTTCACCTATTGGCACGTAAGGCATCGACAAACATACTTTGCGATGTCTTTCTTCATACCTTTCCACCAATAAGTCTTCCTCAAATTTTGATACATTTTATCACCTCCCGGATGCAATGTGTACTTGGTTAAGTGTACTTCATCCAGTATGGTGTCTTTGATCTGTCTTGTACTCGGAACACATAACTTGTTGCCTAGCCTCAATGCACCCTTCGCATCAATTCTGAAGTTTGTATGTTTACCTTGCCTAATATTGTCAATCAGATTTGCCATCCACTTATCATTCTTCTGCTCCTATCTGATCTGGTTATAATATCTGGTTGGCTGGTTATCATATAGATACGCTTCTTTTTCATCAGTGGCTATACTTAGGTCATATGTACTGATCAGCTGATACATTTGTGCCCTTTCTTCATCCTTCCTGCTAAACTTTCTACTAAGTGCATCTTTCACTACGTTAGCCTTACCAGGGTGATAATGTAGCTGAAAGTCATAGTCTTTTACGAACTCTAACCATCTTCTCTGCCGTAGATTGAGATCCTTCTGAGTATAGATATATTTGAGGCTTTTATGATCTGAGTACAGGTTAAAATTATCTCCATAAAGAAATGCCTCCAAATCTTCAATGCAAACGCGATCGCCGTAAGCTCCAGATCGTGTGTAGGATAATTTTGCTCATGTGGCTTTACCTGTCTGGAAGCATATGCCACAGGCTTTCCTTCTTGCATCAGTACTGCACCCAAACCATTCAACGATGCATCAGTATAGAGGGTGTATCTGACTCCTTGTGTAGGAGTAATCAAGACTGGTGTTGTTGTCAATCTCTTTTTCAATTCCTGGAATGATGCCTCACACTGATCATCCCAAATGAACTTTTCTCCTCTCCTGGTCAATTTTGTCAGTGGACTAGCTATTTTTGAGAAATCCTTAATAAATCTACGGTAGTACCCAGCCAATCCAAGAAAGCTTCTGATCTCAGTTACTATTGTTGGCTATTTCCAATTAGCTACCGCTTCAACTTTCTCTGGATCCACTGATATGCCTTCTGCCGAGACAACATAACTAAGAAATTTCACTTTCTGCATCCAAAATTCACATTTGCTGAATTTGGCGTATAGTTTATTCTGTCTAAGTGTTTGCAGTACCATGTGCAAGTGTCTATCATGCTCAGCATCTAATCTGGAATAAATGAGGATATCATCTACGAAAACAACAACGAACTGATCCAGGTATTGGCTAAAAACCCTATTGATTAGATCCATAAATGCCGCTGGAGTATTTGTCAGTCCAAATGGCATTAGTGTGTATTCGAAATGTCCATACCGAGTTCTGAAAGTTGTCTTCGGTATGTCTGACTCACAGATTCTTAACTAATGGTATCCTGATCTCAAATCTATTTTTGAAAATCGTGAGGCTCCCCTCAGTTGGTCAAAGAGATCATCGATTCTTGGTAGAGGGTACTTATTCTTCATTGTAACTTGATTTAATTTCCTGTAGTCTACACATAACCTCATGGATCCGTCTTTCTTTCTTAAAACAGGACTGGAGCTCCCCATGGTGACTCACTTAGTCTAATGAAACCCTTCGCCAATAGTTAAACCAGTTCTACTAGTGCCATCCGATAAGGTGGAATGGCAATGGGATTTGTACCCAGATATACTTCAATCTTGAATTCTATTTGCCTGTGTGGTGGAAGGCCAGACAATTCATTCGGAAATACATCCTCATATTCTCTCACCACTGGGATCTGTTGTATTCCTTGTGGCTTTTCTACTTCATCCTCTATCAACTGTTTGAAGTTGACCTTTTGTTGGACAGCATATAGTAATGCTAATGTTGGACTTCTAGGTAGCTTCTTCATGTCTCCTTCTATCTTCACAACTTCCCCGGATGGTAGCTTGATTGTAACTCTTCGTCTTTGGAAATTGATCTTAGCATGATATTGGGTTAACCAATCCATTCCCAATATCACGTCATATCCACCAAATCGAAGTACATAAAGGTCCACTCCTATTCTTCTATCTCTGAAAGTGAGTTCACACCTACAATGTCTTCGTGAACTGGCCATGCTTCCTACTGGAGTAGACACTTCTAATGGTGTGACCAAAGGGTCTATGATTAACTTCAATCTATCTACGACTTCTTCTAAAATGAATGACCTAGTTGCACCCGAGTCAAATAATACTTGCACAATAACCCCAAATAATAAGAACGTACCTTCCACTGCTTGAGTCGGTTTCGTGCTGCTGAACGTCGTATAGAGGCTTGCTTGACTCTGTTGTTGTGTCTGAGGCTTTCGCTACGATCTTTCTGTCTGAGATCGAGTCTCATACACCGATTGAGATACTGTGGTCATTTCTTTATTGGGACAATCTCTAGCAAAATGCCCTTCTTGATTGCAAACATAGCATAACCCTTTCTTTCTAGCTTGCTCCCATTGTTCGCTAATGTTTCTTTCTGATCTGGCCTATCTTCCCTGCAATTTCTCAGATGCCTATACTTGTCTCTGGCTCTGAGGTATTCTTCTCCTCTCCTGACCGCCAGGTTTCCTCAACGATGGTCCTGCTGCTTCGCTAGATCTAGTTTGCTTTTTACTCTTCCATGCCTGTTCTGCTTCGAGGTCTCTTTCTATAATCTGCGCCCTCTCCATAGCCTCTCTGAAGTTTGTCAACTTTAAGGGTGCTATTATCTTTCTGATTTCTAGTTTTAATCCTTCAATGAACCTCTTTGTCTTTGTTTGCTCATCCTTTACCAAATCAGGAGCAAATCTTGCTAACTTTGTGAATTTTCGTTCATACTCTGTTACCGACATCATCTTCTGTGCTAGTCTTGTGAGCTCAGCATGCATTTGTCTTTTCTTGGCTGTTGAGAAATAAGCATCATAGAACATGGTCTTGAACTCTTCTCAAGTCAGCGTTGTTTCATCTATGGCAAGATCATTCATGATCATTTCCCACCAGTGATATGCTGGCCCTTCTAACTGATGTACTGCCAAAGCGACTCGTCGCGGTCCTGTCACTCCCAATGCATTCAAATTTTTGTTCATCTCCGTAAACCACATATCAGTTGTCATTGGATCAATCATTCCTTCAAATGTATTGGGTTTCAATTTTTGAAACTCAATTAGTAACTCCTTCTATTCCTTATCATAACCAGCTGATTTACTTGCTGTAATCGCCTCTGATCATCTGGCCTCTTGTTGAGTTTGAGGTACTGGTGAAATTTGAGGCTCTAGTGGTGGTTGTATAGGTTGCTGCAACATAAACCAATGTAAATATATTAAAACAATTCAGTAAAATACATAAAACATGACCTCCAAGTCACCTATCCTGGACGACCTCCCCATGAGGTGTCTTAGTTGAGTGTGAGTTTTCTGACGTAAATGACTGTGTAATACGCCTAATTATTCCTGAAAAATAGAATGAGAGTAAGTTCGAAAGCCCAGTGGATCGATCCTACATATCACATGCATTATACAGACCCAATCCAAAATAGTACATCCACTTTCAAACATTCATTTGTTTTAGTCGGGGTCTAAGACCGGAAGAGGGTTGGGATGCCTTTCGGTATTCCCTATGATCCAATCTAATCTCAGAGGGTTCCAATAGCCGCCTATAATCAATCGACACTCACATCACAACCTAAGAGAGCATACTTATCGCGACGTCGTACCGTCTTCAAAAGGCTTCAAGCTGTCACAGTCAACTCCGGGTGGGAATACCTATGATTCGCCTAGTAGCTTGACAATCTCAAGTAGTGACATATAGGAGATGCCACCTCGATCCGCCTCAGGCTCGTCAATCATACCGATACGTAAATTCTTAACAAACCATCCTCTTATTTTAGTTTTACAAATGATCTTGAACACATCAAGCATCACATAATACATAAGGGAAATAATTCAAACAATGCATACAAACAAACAGGATAAAGTGTATGAGTAAACAATAGGATCCAAATGCATATTTTCTTAGTCGTGCATGCCATATTTGAGTAAATATAAGTGCAAGATTATGTCATGAACAAATTTCGCATGGATTAACGATTCATCATACATTACACATCATTCATATAGGCCAAACAATTTCAACAAATTTCCTAATATAATTCTAGCAACCTAGAACTATTCAATCAAATGCTTTAAATCTTAAATCCATATAATACATATGAGCAAGGAAGTCATGCCCATCTGATTTCGTTAATCTTCAAGGCTCCTTACTTTCTTTCGAGATCCTCGATACGAAAAAATATATAAATTTGAAATTTAACACTTAATGGCATTACTCTTAAGCTTAAATAATTTCTAAGATAATTATGGAGTTCAAACATTACTTTCAACAAATTTAGGGTTATTGTAAAATTCTAAAATTTTATATATTCTAATTTAAAATAGTTTTCGAGTCTTTTAAATTTCCTTAATTTGAATTTTCAACTTTAAAGATTTACTTGTAAGCTTTTATCATGTAATCAAAGTTCTAATAACTTAATCGTTGTAATTTAAATAATTTATTAACATTATCATTAATTTAATTACAAACAAAATAAGATTTCTAGACGTTCCAAGTTTAGTTCCGAAGTCTAAGATTTTAGTATCTTCTTATAAAAGATTTTTAAACTCCTAAGGTTTATTATTATTATTTTTCTCCATATCTTTAACTAATTTAATTTATTAAATTGCAAACTTATCCTGATTTAAAAGATTAATTAATTTAATTAATTAATTAAATTTTTTATAAGTTCAATTAATCCCCATGTTCAATAATTTATCAATAATCTCATATAAAAGTTTATTTATTTTAAATTGTTAGATAAATTCTCTAAACTAGTTTTCACAATTAATTATTAGACTTCTATTCGACTCAAATTTCCAAATTCCAAATTTCATCATTTTTTTTTTGTTTTCCTAGCTAAATTATTTAAGATAATTTTGTATTATCTAAAATTAAAATATTTTACCTTTCGAAATATTCCTTGTTGTGCGAACGATACTAGCAACGAAACCTCTTTATCGCACGTGGCTCTTCACGTAGATCGCATCCGTTGCCATTTCCTTCGTCATGTGATTTCCTTCGTCATGTGAATACGATGGCAGTGCACCAGTAGCACTCCTTTGTCAATGAACAACACATCAGCTATAGCCCATCATCTTCTTCTTCACGGTTTCAGCTTGAATTTCCATGTCTAATTTTTTTTTTTTTTTTGCTATCCAAAAAATCAGGCACGTTGAGCTCAAACATGTTCAACATCAACAATTCAATCAATCCCCTTCTTCGTCCACTGTTATTCACGATCAGGAAGACCAGAAAATGAGTCCAGAAGAAAAACCCTCAGCCGTTGCATCTTTGATTTCAGCTGAACTCACAATCCAAATCCACAAAACCAGAAATCATGGTTCTTCATCTCAGTCCATACCAGCACACACGCCTAGAATTTTCTATTTTTTACTCCTCATTCCATCGTCTTCCTTCATCAAAATAACACAACTCACCAGTTCTTTCAACGCACAACTTCTTCGCTCGATTCGCCCAAAACAGCAGCAGCAACAAGCTCGTTGCCCTGCTTTCGTTTCTCTATTCGTTGTGCATGGCCACCCTGTTCGTGATTTACAACTTCTCAACTAACTCAAATCCTTATCTCCACTGATTTGCTCCAAATCACACCAACAGAATGCACCATGCACCAGCAACCCAGATTTCTTTTCATTTTTTGCTGAACGTGACGTTCCAAAGTGAAAACCCCAGATTTCTTAGCTCGTTCTCTGAATTTCCAGCTCACTTCACATGATTTTCAGCTCATCTAAGCCCAAAAATCGAATTACAGTGCCTTTCCTCTTCTTCCTTCGGTCTTCTTCTTCTCCTTCGATCTTGCTTTCTACTCCTCCTTCTTGAGTTCGTCTGGCCGCAGCAACCACAAAATCACGTCCCCACTGTTCTGCTTCTTCATTCGTGATCCATCACCCCAAAACCTAGATGCTTTTACCGTTCTTCCTCTGTTTTGACGCACTTCCAAACCAGATTTTCTGGTTATTCTTCTTCCATTAACGCACAACGCAGCATTAGCTCACCCACCCATAAAATCCAGCTGATGAAATTCTAGACTCTTCTTGTTGCTCAATCCACTTTCTTCCAGATCGTTCGTCATGATTCCAAAATTTCCAACTCCTTCTTTATCGTCCCAAAGTTTTCCAGATATTTGTTTTTTTTTTCCAACCAAAATCTACAATTTTGATTTAGTAACTTATAATTTTAATTAGTTAATCATTTTATTTATTTTAAGAACTTTAATATATGTTTAATTTGTTAACTATACCCAGAAATTTGATTCTTCCCTTATATATAATTTCTTTCTTTTTTTTTTTCGTTCGACTGAAATCCCAAGAATGTGATTTCATTTTCTTATAATCTTGGTTTGTTAATCATTTTATTTGTTTAAAACTCTATTATAAGCACATGCAAATTAATTAACCATAAGCTAATGCTAATTTGTGTAAAACTTTAATATAGGCTTAATTTGTTAACTATATCCAGAAATTTGATTTAATTTACTTATGATTTTAATTGATTAATCACTTTATTTGTTTAACTTTATTATAAATTTCTATATATTAATACAAATATCCTCACATAATCCCTTGATCACTTAACTCTTCTATTACGAGTATGAATATTATTTATCTTACTATTTTTATTTTTAATTTTTTTTCAAACATCAATTTATTTTTTCTACTTTCACCAATCAAGAATTTTATCTCGTTCATTTTTTTCCATGTTAATTTTTAACTAACGTTGGCTAAGAATTTTTTTTTCTTGTTATTTACATATTTATACTTTATTTTGTTTTTTTTTTACTTTATAATCTCATATTTCTACAAAATAATATCTAATTTTACATTAACTCGTAACGTGATGAGCTCGCGAAATTCTGGGGTGTTACAATACTTGGGGCCCTTAAATCAATCATCAATTAATAATATACATAAACGTCTAAGTACAATGCACAGCCATACCTGGTGCATTTGCATATGCTAAGCTTAGTCATAGCCTTGGAATCCACTACCTCATAAACACATAATGCTAACCAAGTACTCTTAACTGAGTAGTACGGTAACAGAGCGGGGCTACCTACGATGCTTCTCCAGTTTTCACTATAGGGATACCACAATGCGTTCGGTGGCTACATACATCGCATCGACAATTGTATTCTTAAAATCATTTATCTTCCTTTAAGTCCTCAATCAATCAAGTCATGCCATACAACATCCTATTCACAATGGTAGTATTCATAAATATGTGGAAAATGGAGATGAAAACCATGAAATGCAATAAGAGCAATTAATCTGGCACCAAATATCTTCATTCAATTCAATCAGGCCAACAGAAATCAAAACATGCATATAATAGATCATGAAGCTACCAAACAATCATGTTTCAGATTAAAATCTAAATAATACAAGTGAACGAGGAAATCACGCCCATCTGAGATTTTCTCGAATTTTCTTTGCCTCAGTTCGTCGCTAGGGTTCTTTCAAAAAATATAAATCTGTAATAAAATCATTATAGTAAATTTTTAGGTTCCTACTTCCTATCCAAATTTAAATAAAATAATTTCTAGCTAATAAGACATTCAAGAACTTTCATAGCTTTTAAATAATTATTTTTATCTAAACAAGATCATTCTAACATTCCAATATTTGCATCTAAGTATTAAATAAATTTAATTTTCAATCTCCAAATCTCCACAACCCCCTAAACTTCAATATCATCATTCCAACATCTATCCAATAATTTATTTATCACAAATAAAATATTTTAAAGAGAAATAAGAGTTTAAAACTCAAAACTTTTTGCTAGAAGCTTTTAAAATTCCAATTTCTCTTTTGGAGTTCTTGAGTATTCTAACCTGTTCTTTGCATTCCAAAAATTTCAAATAATCCATTCAAACTAATGGTAACTCATAAATTAAAGAAAATAAATTTTACATACCTTTCCAACCTCCGAAATTTCATTCCAAAACCTTTTAAATTAAGTTTCCAAAACACATGAGACTCAAAATGTGAGGATCTTGAAGTAAGGTTTTCACACATACAAGTGGTTTAAGAATGCGAGGTTTATGGCAAGATCTACCACGTGGGACCTAAATACAAGTTCTCAAAGAAAGGGTTTTTAATATGCAAGGGTCAAATTTGCGAAGGTTTCAAACCCTCTTTTGCCCCTTTCTCACATGAGACTCACAACAAATCTATTTTCCACTCAAAAAAGATGCTAAACACACATACAAAGATTAAAAACATGGCTCACCTTGGTTGGAATCTGTTGTGAACGTTTCGACCCTCAAAAGCTCCCTCGCATGTATTGTTTTCCTCACCAACAACAAGATTTCACTCTCATATAATCTAATCTATTTTCAATGGCAACACCCATACAACTTAGAAAACTTGTGGATTCTACTTCAAAATGTGACAACAAGAGGATTCATGTTACGTACCTATGCACGAACAATCAGATCTAGGGCATCATCCATGGACGTTTCTGTGCAAGAACGAAATCTAGGGCATCTTTCCTCAAATCTGAGTTTGAAATCAGCACAGAGAGGGTTTTAGGATGCTTGACCCCTTTCGAACTTAGATGATGCAAACATAGCTAGCTGAAATGTTGCTTTGGACATTGAATAGTTTAGATCTGAGCTTAGAAATGTGATTCCTCTCTTGCTGTTCGTCCTTGTTCTTCTCTTCTCTTTTAGCTTCGTGTTCATCTTCATCTTACTCTTGTTTGTGCAGGAAACGAACAACAAGCAACAATCTCTTCTTTGTTCTTCTTCTTCATGCATCAACACACACAGAACGCAGCTACAGATGCATTCTTCATACACAATGCCCAACGACA
Source organism: Tinospora cordifolia (assembly GCA_030144865.1). NCBI lineage: Eukaryota > Viridiplantae > Streptophyta > Magnoliopsida > Ranunculales > Menispermaceae > Tinospora > Tinospora cordifolia. The sequence goes on along the minus strand of JAJIYU010007999.1, from coordinate 2,258 downwards.
CTGGTTTTGTGCTTCGTTCTTCTTTTCTGTTCGCAAATCACAACAACCCTCAACATATTGAGCTATTGTTCATCTCCTCCTTCGTGCAATAGAACACAACTACTCTTCGTCTTCATTGCACTAGCAGCAACACACACGGCTTGGTTCTTCGTTCTTCTTTCTCCTTCATGCACCAAACGCACCACACAGCTGTAGCAACTTTGCCCCTCTTCATTCTTCGTCGCAATCTGCCAAATCGCATAAGCCATGTTTCCTCTTCTTTGTTTGCGATTCACAACACCTCTTCTTTTTTTTCATCCATGTGCAACATCAACACCAAGTAGTTGCTGGTTTTGTTCTTCCTCATGCACAGATCGCAACCCCCCTTTGTTTTCTTCCCTTCGCTTGATTGTCACACCAAAACCCAACAAGGCCCTAAGTTTTTTCTCGTTTTTGCTATTCGCCCAAAATCAAGGTACACAAAAATCTATTTTTTCTCGTTTCAATCAACCAAGATTTGATTTATTTCTCAAACTCGTATTTGATTTTAATCCACCAAAATTATCAACCAATATTTGATTTTATTTCTCAAACCATAGGTTATGCATCCATTTAAATAAAATATAATTTTAATTCTTTTATTTTTTTTCATACTTCTTGCGTCTACATACCCATGCAAGCATTGTATTATTTTATTTTATTTTTTTATTCCTACTATCTCGTGAACTCATATATTTTTTCTATCGCTATGTTGTTTCGCGAGCCATGTATCTGCATATATTATTATTTTTCTCCCAAACCCAACTTTCATTTTATATTTTTTAACCCAAAGTTTACATCACATATATGTAATCAAAACATTTATTTTATTTCTAGATTGATTATTTATATTTTTATTTTAATTGCGACGTGTGCGCGTTCGTGAGATTTTGGGGTATTACAACTTACCCTCCTTAAATAAAATTTTGTCCTCGAAATTAGAATCATGTTAATACCCAAATGGGATATCTCACAATTTCTAGAATATACCACCCCTTTAGTTTAGTCACTAAATTTGTAGATTTAATAGATAGGAATTAACTACCTTGTTAGTCGATTTACAATTTCCAATAGACCATTTCACTTTTGTTGTGCTACTCTGATCCCATGTAGAGGATTTGGCTGGAGACTTTATTCCCCAGATTCATGAATACAGCTAATGCATTTATCAACCCACACTAGATTCATCATCTTGCAATGATAAAGGATGTGAGTTTGTCACTCCTTTAAAAGCATTCCCTGAGAATCAATTTATATTTCCTCAAGTCTTTCACGTAGCTAAGTAGTTCCATGGGTTTTGAACTGATGTGGCTCAATTGTTTCTTAGTGTTCCATAATGGTCACCACCTTTTAGCTTGAGATATCACGTCTTCAATCGTCATTAGTGATTTTAGAATAACATGTATCCTATTTCAATGGAAAATTGTGAATGTAACCTTATTTTTGAGTTAACGCTGAGAATAACTACGAGTTCACAAACTCTTGCGTGATTAAATATAGGAACTATGATATTCTAACCCAGGTATCATGTACGACATCCATAACATTTCCATAAAAGAAACATGGAGACTTACCAACAATCTAATGTATGTTCTTACCGGGGATGGATTTGAGCTATTCAAGCATTTTTGTTTTCATACAACATATAGTTTGGTAGTTTATGTGGTGAATAAGTGTAGCTTTTGAGTTAGGGTTTTGGCACAGATGGGCTAAAGTAGGCACTTATATAATCATCATACTCTATCATCTGTGTTCTCGCTACAGTCTCCCTCAAATGTACCGGGTCGCAGCTTCTTAACTTTGTTCAACAACTCTTGCTACTCCCTATCATAACTGACTAACCCAGTCTATGACACTATGTTGGGGAGTCTATCGTCCTAATGAGCCTGTGGTAGAGGTGAAGTCTATGGTTGTATCAGTACTAGTAGCTACGGTGTCACTATTGGTTACAGGGTTCTCACCACTTGCTCCACAATCCTGAGTTTGGCCTCTAACCTCACTCTTTGTGAGATCTCTGCTATAATCTCTGCAATCACCACTGCCTCTACTGCTACACCTGCCGCATGGGTACTATCACTCCTCCATTTTCCTTAGCATTTGTGTAATACCCCAGAATTTTGTCAAATAATTAAATAAATTAATTTCAAAATTCTTTTGAGTGCAAATTGTAGGATAACACATGAAAAATAAAATAAATTAGAGTTATAGTGAAAATTAAACAAATAAAACCTTAATTTGAT
>JAJIYU010007998.1:0-18510 GCA_030144865.1 Tinospora cordifolia | reverse complement strand
TGTAAAGTAGCACGGACCCAACCCACATATTGGTTAAGTCCACTGTCAAAAAGAACGGTGGTTAGGTCCAACACTCAAATCAAAGAAACATGGGGGTTGGGGTGTTACATTACATGTTTAATTCATGTTTATATCTAGTTTACGTACATGAATGTTATATTTTACATCTAGCAAAAAGATTAATTAAGATTTTAATCACATATTGGTGCGAAGAAGGATTTCTTCGTGTGTGTTCCAACCTTAGACCCGGCATACCGAACCTTTGATTTGGAGTGGGAGTCATCATTGACCCCAGAGTGAACTAGACTTCCGGAGTGATATCACTTTACTAGTAAGAGTTTGAGTTTGTGGAGTGATATCTTTCCTTAGACCCAAAACATAGAGGGTGAACCCCTTTCGGTCTTAACCACAACTGTGAACAATAAACTATTTGAATCATGTAACATTTGAAAATGCTTGACATGCATGTCTTATTTGTTGAAATAATGATTTAAATATTTAGAATGATCCGCTGGGCTTTGAGCACACCCCTCCTTTTTCTAATCTTTTAGGAAATTAATACATCAAGGCTACATGAGAGTCACTTAAAATAATTTCTTTAGAGTTTATTAAATTGTAAGGCATGTTAACCCAATTTACTTTATTCAAGTATTGAAGTTATTTCGAATTTTGAATTGATTAATGATACTGATGTGATTTATTTAAATCTTTCTCAATATTTTACCTGTGTGAAATATGTGCATGAGTTCATGTTACTTAGGACATCCCAAGAATTTTATAAGAGAAAGGAAAGAGATTAATGTGATGCACAGTCCCGCCACCCAACCAACCCAACGAAAGAGAAAAATATCATCGGATGATGTGGGCCCAAGGACAGGAGGCGGGGTATTACAAAAGATGTGTTTTGTATTTGTATACCATTGAGAGTGCATGGAAAAATTAAAATGCCCTCACGATAAGGAGCAAAAGGTGTTGGAAAAATAACAAGAACTACTAAGACTCAAAATTTTGACAGTATAACAATTGAAAATTGAGCAAAATAATTGTAAAAAATTATGACTAGATTTTGACTCTCTCTTTAAGTATATAGTGTCTCACTAAGGTGTTCATGGTATATAACACTTATCTCCTAAATCTCATTCAATATGAATGATCACTTCAGTTTACTAGGATAATTAGACCAATTAATGTACCCAACTCACAAATAAAATATATATGTTCAAAATAGAAGAGAGCAAGAAAGAGACATAGAAAGAAATGAAATCTATGATTTTTGGATGAAAAATCCAAAAATGGGGTTCTTTATTTATAAACAAGTCATGGTTGGTCATGAAACCCTTTTATGTGCCATTAGTTTCAATCTGGTGGTGGTGATCATCGCATCTCATCGTATACCATTAGATTGCATCATTTAGTTTTTATCGTGATCTAATAACTTTGATCGTAGCCCTAATTTTGCATCATTGGATCACATGTGCCCAATTAGATTACATCTAATGTCCCAACGTACTGGTATAGTCATAGTATGAACATTTCCAATTGTTGATCTCGATACATCTAACCAAACCACATGCCTTGATTGTTGGCTCAACAAATCTAGACATTTCCAATTCAATCTCCCACAAAGAGATCTCAACCTTTTTTTCTGTTTCGATTTTTAAAAGTTTTATGTTTTGATTTCTAAAAATTCAAAGCTTATCAAAACAACTCCTTGCGACAATACACATTCTTAAAATGCAAAATGTCGCATGCCTAATCCCCTAAGATAATAAAACGACCTCATATGCATCATATGTCATGTTTGCATGTGAGTGCAGGGTGGTGCAAAACTTACAAAAGCGTCACCTCTTGGGCTACCTTGAGAGTGTGAAAGTATTTTAGAAATTTAAGTGTCTTACTTAAGCTCATTTTTACTAGATTGCAAAACTTGCCAAAACACACTCCATTTCACACTTATCAAGTAAGTAACTTTGCATTCAATTTCTTATTCACATACATAGGATTTTAGCTAAATATACAATCTTAGTTTCTAGATATTAAAGATTACGAATCATTGTGGTCCTATCAATAACTATGTGTAGAACTCACTTAAATATTTAGCTCAAACAAATAAAAAAATCCCTTCAAATAAGTAATTTTTCTACACAATCCTAACATGAATAGACATATCATTCTCCACATAAATGAATTTTTCATGCTTTTTGAACAAATTTATTGTAGACTCTTAAGTAAGTACTAGTAAAAATGAGCATTCTCTAGTAGTGGTTCATAGTCTACTTATACTTCTTGTGTAAGATGGGGCAAAATTCAAATGAAGGGTAATATATGACTATGTATAGTAAAAAGCATAGGAAAGGGTGACCAATGTGTTGGGACCCCTTCCCTAGGGAGAAAGACACACAATATTCTAACAAATCCACTCCCAAACTGAGCTCGTCAAGACACTATTAAGCCTATTTCACACACCATAAGTAACGTAATTAGAGTAATCATGAGATGTGGAAGTAACTAAAACAAATAATAGTAGTAGAAGAAAAATATTTTAAGTTAAACAAAAATTAACTATATATAGTTCCCTAAATTTAGCAGCAGTAAAAATGTCTAAGTCAAAATATTTACAACAGTTTCCTTACCCCCTATACATCATACTAACTCTCAAAATAGTGGATAGCGTCGAGAACCTACCAAAGAAACTAAAAACATCGTTCTACGCTATAACCACTTCTTTTCCTTTATATGTAGCAGAAGAATATGAAATATTAGAGTAGGGAATTAATTTGTCCACAACAGCTTAGTGAGTAATCTAGTTTAATCTATAACTTAAAACAAAAATTCTATAAAATAATGTTATGTATGCTTGTGCAACAATAATATGCGAATGAATGCAACAGTTAATGAATGTTAAATCCATAATGCAGTCGTGCACCTTCCATTTTGAAAATAGTTTTAATGCTGAAAACACATGTCGAAGCTATCAATAGCCTACAAGGCAATAATAAATCCACTCGAATGGGTGTACTCAACAGTTAGGCATAATCTCATATTATATCATAGGGTTCCACTAGCTTATGCCTCATGTATGGTAGCCTCAGATCCTCAATAGGGGAGCTAGTTGATAGACTTGCACAGAATGTACCCCCAAGTATGATGACTTCTGGTCCTCAATGCTTTACTACATCCAATACCCTAACTCACACCTAAACCTTGAGATTCAGTGCACATTGTCATTTAAAAACCCATTTAAAGAATGAAAATGCATTGCAATATGTAATAACATTTCATTTATGAACAGAATAAAAAGCTAAGTGATAAATTAGAAAAACACTACTCACAAGGATGTTCAACTCCCGGTGCTCCTCTAATGATGGGTCGCCTCTCTCGCTGACATTTGATCCTGCGTGATCAACATGGTTTCTTAATATCGACAAGAAACTTGGCTCAAATCTAACTTTATGGTCCTTGTCTAATCAAACGATTGACTCAGTCAATGGTGGTCCATTTATAGATTCGGTCAATTTTGGTCAGTACAGTCAACTCTAATCAATCCTAACACTCACTGGCCTGTATGATCGACAAGGTCAACGTAGTCAATAGGGTCAATTGGTGCAATTAAGCCCTTAATATTAATTCAAAATACCAAAAATCTATACTGTCAACACATATCCTACTTTGGGTATACAATAACCACCCTTTTCATAAATTTGGTTGTTCAATACAATAAATAGGAAAATTTTAATTATTTCTTATATTACTCATTTTTCTCAGTAAGTATTTTATAATGTTATACAACATTGTATATAAAACATAATATAATATTTCCTATTATTGAACATTGTATAATCCTATACACATTTTTTATTAATTAATCCTCAAATCGCATAGATGCGAATTTTATATATCGATTGACCTCCAAATATTCTAATTTTAGTGTCATTGAATTCAAAATTTTATTTTGAACATTTTCATACTTGCCAACTAAAATTTCAGTGTTAATAAGTATACCCCCTATGTGTTGACTTCCAATTACCATATAAATTCTTATGACCTACATGGGTACTAACAAATTATATATCTATATTCTACACGTTGATCTGAACACAATGATATATATATATATATATATATATATATATATATATATATATATATATATATACATATATATTGTGTAGTTTTAGTCCAAGTAAAAATACACTCTAGTTTTGGGTTATACAATTTGTTAACACTTTTTTTAAAAATTACACTAGAACAACTGTAACTCATAATTTTAATAATAATTTTGAATTAAAAAGAGATAAAAATAGTTTTGCCAAAGCGTTGGATCCTCACGGATGGGCAGCTTTTCTTTTCTTATTTTCTTTCCATTTCTTCCTCTTTTTCTCCTTTTTCTTTCTTCTTTTTCTTCTTTCTTCTCTTTTTTTTTTCTCTCTTTTGTCTATTTTTCCTGAATGGCTTTGGTGTGAACATGAATGAAATGAGGAGATGTATTCATAAAGAGGTAGTTTGGGGTGGGTCCCACCATCCAAATAATTCAACAAAAATGGTTTTTCTTGTCTACCCACATCACCCATTATTATCCTCTCATTTTGTTTCTTTTTTTTCTTTTTGTCCTTATCCACCAACTCACCATCCATTATTATCCAATATATATATATATATGCATGTATGTATGTAAAATTAGTTCTTATCATTCATCATTTTTTCTAAGCAACTCATTAATTAATACAATTGTCGTAAAAATCATGTATTTTTATTTATAACTCATTAATTCAAACATGAAAATACATGTCGAACCCATTGACTCGATATCCAAAAATACGGGTCGCTATAGTATCCCCTCCTTAGAATAAATTTTGTCCTTGAAATTCACTAAGATAACAAAAGATCAAGAAGCGACTCTCCTAATCTTAGGGAAGTGACTCGACATGTAGTCCTCTCACTCCCAAGTATTTTGTTCAGTACCATAAAACTGCCAACGCACATGTACCATCAGTATCTCCTTGTTATGCAGTTTCTTTATGGTTCAATCAATGATAGCTACCAGAGCCTCATCATATATACAATCCTCTCACAACTCAACATGTCTCCAATCAATTACGTGTGAGGGATCGGGGTAGTACTTTCTCAACATTGACACATGAAACACAATGTATACTCCTGCTAATTGAGGTGGTAATGCCAATCGGTATGCAATAGGACCTATCTTGGAGCGATATGAAAGGTCCAACATATCTTGGAACGAGTTTCCCTAAAATACCAAAACGAGTCTGCCCCTTCCGAGGGAAAATTTGAAAGAGTACTTGATCACCAATATCAAACTCAGAGATCTTCCTCCAAATTATCTACATAACTCTTCTGTCGATCCTGAGCCGCCTTCATGTTCTTACAATTATGCTAAATTTTATCATTTTTCTCCTAAATAAAAGTAGGGCCAAAAACTGTTATGTCACCAACCTCGACCCGACAAGCTAGCGATCGACAAGGTCGACCATATAATGCCTCAAACAGTGCCATGTTGATACTTACCTAGTAGTTGTTATTATATGCAAACTCACACAATGCTAAATGATCCCTCCGGCTACTACCAAAATCAAGAACACATGCACGGAGCATATCCTCCAAAATTTGGATCACTCTCTCAGACTAACCATCAGTCTATGGATGAAAAGTTGTGCACAAATTTACTTTAGTCCCCAACTAACTCGGCAAGCTCTACCAAAAATGGGACGTAAACCTAGCATCTCTATCAAACATAATGGACACTAGGACCCCATGTAATCTCTAGGGTGAATCAGGAGGAAATGAGCAGACTTAGTGCGTCTGTCCACAATGACCCAAATAATATCATGTTTCTCTTGAGTTCGGGGTAACCCCATCACAAAGTCCATGGTAATGTGAGAATTTTCCACTTAGGAATAGCCAAGGGCTGTAGTAAACCACCGGGTTTTTGGTGCTCAGTCTTAACCTGCTGGCACGTGGTTCATCTCTACATAAAGGCCACAATATCTTATTTCATCCCCGGCCACCAATAAGTATGCCGAGCATCGTAATACATCTTATTGGTGCCTGGATGAACAATATACGTCGAGCGGTGTAACTTTACAAACACGCCCTATATCAGGCGACAGTCATTTGGTACCCACAACCATCCACTAGACCTTAGTGCACCATCACAGTCAATCGACCACTCCACATAAGAAGTGTTGTCTACCCACTCCCAATACATCACATAATCAACATCATGAGGCTGCACCTCTATGATCTTAGCAAGCAGTACTGGCTGGGCTCTCATCTATGCACTGACTCTGGTCTCAGTTGAAGTCTCATAGATACTTATCACTGTCACATAATCAATCATCCACCATTCCTAAGACATATGTCTAGCCACACAATCAGTCTCAAATCGTACTTTGTTCAGTGCATTAGCCACTAAATTGGCTTTTCCAGGATGGTACTCAATGGTAAAGTCATAATTCTTAAGTAACTTCAACCATCTCCTCTGTCTCATGTTCAAATCTCTTTGAGAAAACAAATACTTGAGGCTCTTATGATCAGAATATAGCGTAAAATGCTCACCATACAGATAATGTTGTCAAATCTTGAACGCAAACACTACTGCTGCCAGTTTTAGATCATGGATAGGGTAATTTCTCTCATGTACCTTCAACTATCGTGAGGCATAAGAAAATACTCAGTCATCTTACATCAGCACACACCTAAGGCCTGTCCCACATGCATCTGTATAGATTACCAACTCACAGCCTAATTTAGGTAGCACAACTACTGGCATAGATGTCAAATGACGCTTCAATTCTAAAAAGGCTTCCTCACACTTATCCATCCATACGAAAGGCACGACTTTCTAGGTAAGTTTCATCATTGGTGCAACAATTCTTGAGAAATTCTGCACAAATATATAATAATAGCCTATCAAACCCAAAAAGCTACGAATCTCCATCATTGTGGTAGGTCTAGGCCAACGAATAATAGTCTCGACTTGTAATCACCCTAGGTCTTATAATGTGTCCACGTCAATATAAATTTTTAAAAATTCAAAAATAAATATAAAAATGATTGGAAACTTGTTTTTAATGATCATTGTATGATATTTAATCAAGATAAAATTTATTAGAACATTCGGATAGTTGGAAACGTGCGGAAAAAGTGTTAAAAAACAAGGCATCACACTACCGACCGTGGTCCGTTTGATTCCGACCACGGTCCGTGGTGAGAAAAAAACCTGAAAAAGTGCAAACAACAGCGTGGACCGCAGTCCTTATGGGAAGACTGTGGTCATCAGTGGAAAAGTGCAAAAATGAGAAAATTAGGTCACATTGGTGACCACAGTCTGTAAAGTGTCGACCGCGGTCCACAAAGGGGTAACCGAGGTCCATAAAGTAAAGACCGAGGTCCATGAAGAAAAATCTATCTGATGACCGAGGTCCGTCTAACGACGACCGCGGTCTGTGTGCGAGCTATATATAGGTTTCAAGCTTAGATTTTCTCATTTTCCACTGAAACGATCCGGGATTTGGAGAGGAGCGACAGGGGCGATTCAAGGTGAGTTTTCCAATTTTCCTTGAGTTTCCTTTAGGATTTAATCTCATAAATGAGTAGTTATCAATAGTTAGTGAATCAAAGTGATTAAGATCCATTCATAAACTTGTTGTTGTGGGTTTAGTGGTTGGAAACCAAGTCAAATGGGATAAGCTATTGTTTCTTCCCTTATATGTGTGCTTGGACACTAGTATGATGGATTTAGGATGGTTGTTTGGTGATAGAAATGAAGGGATCGATTTCATTGAAAGAAAATCTCGTTTTTAAGGCTTGATCAAGGGATTTTGATGAGTAAACAATGTAAACAACCATTTCTTAATTGGTTTATGTGTTTAAATGATTATTGGGTGTCCAAAACACTAGATTTAAGTGTTAAACGGGATTAGTAATCACAAGTATGGTGTACACATGTGAAATCCCATTATTTAGTGAGAAATGGTGTGTAGACTGTGGTCCACATCGTACTAAGCGCAGTCAATGGACTTGAACATTGTTTTTGAGTGTTTTGGGTACACTCTAAAACACTAATTGATAACAGACCTTTAGGGTTGGGTTAGATGTGTATTAAAGGCCCAAAGTAATGTATCATTACCATCTAATGATGCAGATTCTGTTGTGCGAGTTGCGACGACCCAGCAATATTCTCGCACGTACAGGTGGGGTTGATTATCTCTTCCTCACTCTTTAGTATTATGCGGACATAGGATGCGAAATATGATCTATGTTTAAATTTTTGTACTTAGTATCATGCTAGGAATGTATGCTTTGGGTGGATTGATTTACATGATATCCTAATGTCTGGTTACTCGCTTTATAGTACTAGGATATTATGATCAGCTTGGTGTTTATTGCTTTTTTTGCTGAGGTTAGCATTTTGAATAAGCATGTTTGTATGTTGTGTGGAAGGAAAACTATGATTGTGAAACTAAAGAACATTAAAGGTTTATTAAGAACTCCACGTACCGGGGCGATGGACAGGTACTGGTGGCACATCGCATTGAGGTTCTCCGAATGTCCCAGGACGTCATCGTGGTATCCCCAACTAGGCCAAACTGCGAGCGGTCATATGAGACCCTCGAATTTGGAAAGTCATGAGGATTTTTCCCTTGGTTTCAGTATCTTCTTGGGTCGTGGTCTCAGAGGTAGACTTTTGTGTTATAAAGATGTCGTGCCTAATTGTGTTGAGGACCACAACTGGGATACCGAGGGTGGTTCACTCTTTCGGTTAATTCCTAATATCAGATGGTAAATTCCTGATATTAGAGCGCAACGGATAAACTGACTACATGTTTGAAACGCCCCTAATGATTTGAAACTGTTTGCATGTGTTGTATGCTCGTTTGTATAATGTTATTGATGTGTAGGGGATATCCACTGGGCTTTCGAGCTCATCCCATTTTATTTTACAGGTACTCATGAGCCCAACGCTCAGTGAGGATGCAGACCGGAGACTGGAGGATGTGTAGAGAGAGAGAGTGATATTTTTGTTAAACTATCTCTCTGTTTTGTACAGTTTTTACGATGTATGTTTGAACTTGGGCCAGAGGGCCATGTATCATATTTTTGCATATGTATATACAGGAATGTTTTTACCATTTTGAATACTGTTTTATCTTGATTGATAAACTGATGATTTTTAGTTATAGTACGCTATACAGTGTTCGATGATTTAGAAAGATTTGATCCGAAAAGTGCTTTGGCTACTATTATCTTGATTTCCAGTATAAAAATGTGATTTTGAACATCCGGTGAATTTGATTTGAAACCAATTACTTAGTGAAGCATGATTAAAATGAATATTTGAAATCAAAAAAATGATTTAAACCTCGTGTATAGAGGTAGAAAGATAGATGATGATATCTATCGCACGCCCGGGGCCTCGGCGGACCATGCGCCGAGCTTGGAGCCGCGCGATACCCGACGACGGGGCCACAGATTGACCGATATGATGTCTACTCCGAGGGTCGGGGTGTGACACGACTTTAGCTTGATCAAAAAAAATGCCATTGGCTCCTACCACATGGCCTAAAAATCAAACCTCTATCAACCAAAACTTGCACTTGCTAAACTTAGCATACAAGTGGTGATATCGAAAAATCTATAGTGCGATCCTCAAATGATCGGTGTGTTCCTCCCTAGCCTTCGAGTAAATAAGGATGTCATCAATAATAATAACGACAAATGAGTCAAAATAGGGACAAAACACTTTTTACATCATGTCCATGAATGTAGCAGTGGCATTTGTCACACCAAATGGCATGACTAAGAACTCATAGTGCCCATAACGAGTCCAAAAGGTCGTCTTCGATACATCCTTCTCCCTGACCATCAATTGATGGTACCCAAATCTTAGATCTATATTTGAAAACACAATGACACCTCTAAGGTGGCCAAACAAGTCATCAATGTTCAGGAGAGGTTACTTGTTCTTTATTATTACCTTATTAAATTGTCGACAGTCGATACACAAACGGAGACTCTCATCTTTCTTCCTCACAAATAACATTGGAGCACCCCAAGATGACACACTAGGGGTAATAAAACCCTTACTCAACAATTCTTCTAACTAGACCTTCAACTCCTACAATTCTTTAAGCGTCATTTGATAAGGAAGGATTGAAATGGGTTGTGTCCCTAAAATAACCTTAATAATGAAATCTATTTCCTACTTAGGAGGCAAGTCAGATAAATCCTCAGGAAACACATTAGGAAAATATCTGACAATAGGAATCTCATCAATATTTGCCCATAAAGGTCCCTCATCTAAGGTGGTTAGACCGGCTAGAGTATCAATCTAATATTGAGTCGTCATTCTGCCTTGAGTTCTCGATTTATCAAAGGCACTACCATGAAAGATAATAATAGGTTGCCCTACTATCTGAATACCACCCTCTTGGCAAAACAGTCGAAATGCGCATGATAAGCAGCTAGCCAATCCATTCCAAGTATAGCGTATAACTCTAGGAACTGTAATACCCGAAGGTTAACAATGGTCTCAAAGTCCCCCAACCTCAACACGAAACCCTCACAAATCATATTAGAGTAAATGCATTCCTTGGCTGCAGCTCTTAACATGAGCCAAGTTGGTGCCCTAAGAGGTCTAAGTCCCATTATATCTACAACATGTTTAGAGATAAATGATAGGATAGAGTCGGCATCAACCAACACATATAAGGTAGAATCTAAAATAGCCACCAAAGTCGTAGTAGCCTCTAGGTCCGGTTGGGTGATTGCCTATTTTCTCCCTCAAATGACGATGGTGGTGGGTACACTAGGAACCGGACCAAACATAGGGAAATCATAGCGTTTATGGCCTTGCTGACCACACTAAAAACATATAATTTGACGTCCCTGCTCAGTCTAATAGGTATGGCTTTGGCCATAACATCTGTGGCCTAAATCTCGGCCTCTGCCTTGACCTCTACCTCGTGCCCCATACTGGGTTGATGGTTGTCCCACTGGCTGATACATTTGGACTTGGGTGGTGGCAATCAGGACTACAGGAGATAGTTGACTCTACCCCCTCTAAATTGTCCCCCCGAATATTTCCTTTTCCTCGAGTATCTACCTGCTCTGGGTCCACGATGATAACCACCCTAAGTCAATGATTGGGGTTGTAACTTTGGCTGTGTCTGTACGATGGCACCCTGTACTATCTTGACCATCGAGCACTCATCTCTATCATCTGAATCAAATTGTAGTGCCTGCCTCTAAATGGTTTCAAGGGTAGCTCAGTAAAAGTTGATGTTGCTTGCCTGATATTGGCCCTCATCCCTCGATGAAAGAATCTCGCTCTCTCCCTCAGGTTACCCACTAACTTGGGCGCATAAGCCTCAAATCTGAGAAATTTGTAGGTATACTCCTTTACCGACATGTCCTCTTGTCGCAGGATCAAAAACTCTACCTTTTTATGCTCCTTCGCTATCTCAAGCACATAAATACTCAAGAATAATTCCTAAAAATGGGTCCAAAAATTATTCTACCCATCTATTGTTTGGGTGGCCTTTCACTAGATGGCAGCTTCTATCTCAAGCATATGCGCAACAAAGAGTATTTGGTTCTCCTCAAACAACTTCAATATCTATGCGTTATTATCAAAATACAAAAGCCAATTCTCTGTCGCATCCAAACTTAAACCCCCATAGAACTATTTGGGTCTCAAATCCAAAAACCTCTTTAGGAGACGATCATGAGTAGTTTCATCTCCTTGTCTCACTGGGGCTACCTTTACATGGTCTACGACCCTCTCATCCACTTCGATCTCAGGTACAACTGGTGCAAGGGGTGCTACTAGCTCAGCCCTTTGTCTCTCAACCTCAATCCTATCTAGTCTCTCTCTCAATAAGGTTGTCTAGGCTTAAATAGCCTCAGTAGATGCTCTAATCATAGCCTCGAGACTCTATATAGAGTCCTACTCAGGTTGAATCAAAGGTGGTGGTGGTGGTGGCACCAGCTCCAAAATCCTACATAGTCTCCCATGTCGAGGAGACATCGTAGTCTGCATAAACATTAAGCTTTCATTATCTCTAAGATTAAGCAGACCTAAACTTTAAATGCTTATAACAAAAGATAACTACACGTTAAATTAACTATCTCTAAGTGATAGTCTAATCCACAATATTCAAATTCTAAGTCTTAAACCTCACTAACTCCCAATAACAGTTGAATTCCCCTCATGATATGGCCACTCTTAATTGGTTCTTCTTCCTATCAATCAGAAGTTAGAAAGTTTTTGTCTATAATTCTGCTATGCTACTCTAAATCATTCCTGAGGTTTTCCTAACTTCCACGATTAGTTTGAGGTTCCCTAGGTTAACAATTATTCCTTCATTGGAAAACATTGGTTCTAATACCAACATTGTCAGGACCCCTTCCATAAGGAGAAGGAGGAACTGACGAGCACAGTGTCTTGACAAACCTACTCCCAAATCGAGCTCGTCAAGACACTGTTAAGCCTCTTTTGCACACTATACATAACATAATCAGAGTAATCACAAGAGAATTGAAAATAACTAAAATAAATAATTGCATTAGAAAAACATTTAAGTTAAACAAGAATTAACTATATACAATATCGCAACCCCTTCTTAGGTGACGTCACGATTAGCATAGAATTATCAACATGTCAGAGAATTGACATGTTAGAAAACCTTGTAAATCTTCTTAACCCATCACCAATTTCTTGAAAATTTTGACAAAGTCTCCTTTAAAAATATAACATACCACCAAATTCAAATTACCTGATAGATCACAATCAATTTCAAAAAACTATATATTTCCTTATAAAGTTAACCATACATCCACACAATTCATAATTTGTTCTGACAATACATGTAGATGATAACAAGTCTATATACATCTTCAAATAAATTAATCCAGTTAAGTGTTACAATTACAATACCCTATCAACTCCAAAAGAAACTAATAACCATATCACAACATTTTCCCTTTGCATTTCTTGTCAAAACCTGGAGAAATAATGGAAAAGAGAGTGAGCAAACAACAAGCTCAGTGAATAATCTAACTTATGGTATTATACAGTCATCATCTATATATATATATAACATCCAAGGCATCCAAGGCAAAATGAATTTCAAATCACTTGCAAATGAAATAAAAATAATATACATGCATAATGCAATATGTGAATTCCCACCCTAGTCAACTTGGCCATATTCCAAAGGGGTATTCCTGTCCATACTCTAAAGGGATATGGGTTTTCACAAAATCATTTCATGAAATTCAAATAAGCATGCAATGCAGTATATCATTTTATTTAATAGAAATCAGGCATGTTAATATAATACCTGTTAGTTGCATAGCAGACTAATTATACTATAGGTATTTTATGTATAATCTGCATTAGTGTAATAGAAAATTTAGTGTATTTGCTTATATTTAGTTAAATATGCATTTAGAGCATTGTTGCATGATTAGTTGCATATTAGCATGATTTAATGTTATTTCTAGAATTTTTAATGAATATAATGTCCGAGAAAGGTTTTCAGTGTTTATGCAGGTTTAGAATGGGCTGAAATAGGAATAGGAGCACGCAAGAGTTGAAAATGGCAAAAAATGAAGAAAAGTCACTAATGACCGTGGTTGACAATGCCGATTGTAGTAGACGAAACAAGGAAGAAGAAGAAAACAACATCCTGCTGTGGACCACGGTCGGTTTGCGATTAGAGACCTCGGACCGCAGTCGCTCGAGAGATTTCACATATTCGGGTTTTTTATCGTATTGTGGACCACGGTCGGTAGACGTGTTTTATTATTTTAGGGTTTCCTTTAGTGAAATATTATAAATAGGTCATTGTAGTAGGATTTTAGAGAGGATTATCTGTTTTGAGAACAAAATTTCTAGAGAAAAATGGCTTACAAAGAAGAATAGAGAGAAGACGAAAAAGAACTGAAGATCAAGGTCCAAGATTTGAGTATGTTTATTTATGATCTTAATTCTTTGATGTGTGAACTCTTAATCATGTCAGGCTAGGTTTATTTTAAGTCTAGGATGTAAATCTAGATTGTAGAATCCTGATATTCTTATTTTGATTAATCTATTTCTGAGGTTTTGTTTTATAATTTGGATTCTTAATGCTTTCTTTTTACTGGCCATAAAAGGAATGATTATAGAATGTTAATCTAACTCAGGAGAGAGGATTAATAATTTGAAAATCAAATTATAGACTTAGATCAATCAATTGACCGGGAGGTTGTTGATTGCCCAGGAGGTTGCACATTATAATTGTGCTTAATGCATTAGACTATTAACTATATGCCTCGGGAGAGGGTATTAGTGATTAGACAAATAAGTGTTAAGGTACTTTGGGAGAAGGCTTTGATGACTAGTGCTAGAACCTACAGAACAAAGGAATTTGATTAATTGAAATAGGAATTGAAGGCGATCACAAGAAAGTTTACTATCCTAGATAATTTAATCTAAAGAGTTTTCAATAATTTACTTTTCAATTTTATATTTGACTGTTTTCAGGAGTTTAATTCTAATTCTTAATCAATCGAATTTGGAGCTTTAATAAAGTTTAAATTGATAGTAAATTGGGCTTTTAGATAGTTGATTTTTTATACGTTCCCTGAGGACGATATCCAGTCTCACCAATTATTACTATTGCGATCTCGTACACTTGCGGGGTCATCAGCAAGTTTTTGGCACTGTTGCTGGGGAACGGTGTAACTATCTTTAAACCAATTGAATTTGATTTGATTTTAATTAAAGCATTTTTTATTTATTTTTATTTCTTTATTTCTATCTTGTTGGCTCGCTACACTTGATTTGTTTGTTGAGCTGTGGTGTTTTAGGGCTTGCATGAGTAGCGCATCCTTTGCTAAAGAAGATCCTGAATTGTCCAAAACTCTAAGGCAAATTCATATTGAATCCAAGGGACGTGTATCAAACATGGCTGAAAGTGGTAGTTTGGGTGTTGGTAACAATGAGGAGGCACCATTACGGGATTTCTTCAAACCTGTCTTGAACAACAACTACTCTGGGATTACGATGATGCCAATCCATGCAAACAACTTTGAGCTGAAGCCGTCCTTAATCACAATGGTGCAACAACAACAATTTGGGGGTTTAGCAACCGAAGATCCTATGGCTCATTTGAATTCTTTCATGGAGATACGTGGCATAGTAAAGATGAACGGGGTCACTGAAGATCAACTACAGCTGCGATTTTTCCTTTTCTCTTTAAGGGACAAAGCTAGAACTTGGTTACAAACGCTTCTACCTGGTAGTATTACTACATGGGAAGATATGGGCTAGAAATTTCTGCAGAAATACTTCACACCCGCCAAATCCATTAGTTACAAGGTGAGATCAGCTCTTTCAAGCAACTAGACTTCGAGTCTCTCTATGAAGCTTGGAAACAGTTCAAAGATTTACTAAGAAGATGCCCACAACATGGTTATCTCCCTTGGCTTCAGATTCAGATGTTCTACAGTGGTCTGACACCATCTACTAGAGCTTTAGTGGATTCTGCAGCCGGTGGCTCTCTAATGGTAAAATCTACTACTGAAGTTACTCAACTAATTGAAGATATGGCATCCAATGCCTTCCTAAAGTAGGATAACTTATCTCTCGTCCAATGTTTAACTTTACTTGAGACAAGACTTGCCCACTATCAACTTAAACTTGTAATCTCTGTCTCAAAACTGTTAAAACACTTTTCTTCATAATTTAGGATTTTACTATTATCTAAGTTGTTTCCTCATCCTACTAGTTTATTAGTTTTAAAACTAGTCTTCACACTATCATTAGTATTATGAACATTAATAGCAGAAACATAATGTAATAATGGTGTGCCTAAAATTACCCCACATCAAGGTTCATACATTGATCAAATAGCCTTTAATTATTACATTCATGCTCTTATACATACTAATGTTCAAGTAACATCATAAGTCATAAATATCAAGAAAATAAGGATAGTAAGTTTTGGCCCAAGTTTATCAATTGTTATATTGGTTTCCTGCATTTGAAAAATGGAAGGGGTGAGCTGCACAAGCCTAGTTGATCATTCTAATTCACAGATAATCTAACAATATAGCAAGCACATCCTACAATCAATCACTTCCATACATTAGGCGATACAAACAATAGATTGTTTTCAGTCGATCAAGGTAGGGTGGCCAACCCTTGGGAGATTATCCTACCTCTGGCCAAGTGAATCCCGCAAGAACGTCACTAGCGTTCGTATATCCAGCAGTTTGCCGACTCAGAATATATGCGAGGCACGATCGAGTTTCTTAAGTGTGATCACACCTGTGTCTTAATCAAGATGTTAATGAACCACCATTAATTATCCTTAGACCATTCAACCCCTCCAAGGGTATTGTTATCTTGTTAAGAGTGATTTTGTATTTCGTCACTAACATATTCATGCATATTAAATGATAATATGTAACATTCATTTAATCATGTTTTTACCATACTTGAATTCTAAAATGACATATTCACATAGACTATACTCATCTAGTAAATTTATGTGCACAT
This sequence comes from Tinospora cordifolia, assembly GCA_030144865.1. Lineage (NCBI taxonomy): Eukaryota > Viridiplantae > Streptophyta > Magnoliopsida > Ranunculales > Menispermaceae > Tinospora > Tinospora cordifolia. Next base: position 1,943 of record JAJIYU010007998.1, on the reverse strand, counting down.
CATTCCATACGCGAACAACATCATGTATATGCTCTAAATCTATCATGGTCACGTGAATATGATCATAATAAACAGCATTCAATTAAATCATATTCTCATTATTCACATAATCAATAAGTAATTAATCATACGATCAATAAAGGGTCAATTATACTTCCACCTAGATCATTTATGTATTATATGCAAGCAAATACGTTTAAAAAGTGTGTGAGTTGGAAATCACCTCCACCTCAATTTACATGTTCTTTATCTTGCTTAATGCTCTGTGCCGATCCTCCGAGATTTCTATAAAAGCACTTAAGTCTTAGTTGGCATTCAATTTAACTCCTAAACTTGGCTTTACGTTCAAAATAACCTCTAAAGTGTTCTTGGGTTCAAAATAACCCATTAACTTTGAGGTGGGTTATCTCCAGTACTCCGAGCTTCAAGAGGCCATAACTTGAGTTTTAGGACTCTATTTTATGCGATTCTTAGGTCTATCTTGTAATGTTCGCGATGAAGAACGTCATGTCCATGATCGTGTGCTCCAAACAGGCCCATGTTTCAATAGAGACGCATATGAGCCTGCTGGTTTGCGAATCTATGCCATTTTTGCACAATAATTTTTGGAAGGTTAGTTCGAGTGCTTCGGGTGTCCGATTGGGGTCATTCTTGAATCTATTATGTAATAAACTTGACAAGGTTTACATGGTAGTGGTAGTTTCCTTCAATCATGCCTCCACCATTCTAAAAATGGTAAGAAAGTTATTGTTTCGTAACTAATGTTGGACAATAATTTTTTTTGAAACGTTTATTTTGGCTAATCTTTGATGGTGAAGGGTTTGGACCTTTTTGGGCATTCTATAGTCTTCAAAAACTTACGCAAAGTGAAAGACTTTTAAAAGGAATAGAAAATGAATTTTAGGTCATAATGTAACTAAAGTTTAGCATAAAATAAAAGGAATAGAAAAAGAATTTTAAATAGACTAATGAGAGAACTTATACCTCAACTTTGGTTATTCCTCCTTCCAAACTCTCCTCCTTTTCCTTTCCTCTCAAGCACACTTTAATGCTTCAATTTGGCTTGAGGAGAATGAGGGGAAAGGCTCTCTATTTATAGTAGAGCTTTGATCATTAAGATTAGTGTTTAGGGTATAGTGGTGATTAGCTTAAAATAGTAGAGAGGCAAGGGGGGTTATACATACTTGTTTGCAAGCAATTGTGAGTATTAATAATGGTGGTTTGAAACATATTATTCATTTACTTTAAAGTCATCATTATTTAATGAAAAATGGCACTATCATCTTTAATTAATTAAAGATGATAATGGTGGTTGTTAAAAAATATTATTCATGTACTTTAAAATTATTATTTTATTTTTTAATTTAATTAAAATTGGCACTATCCTCTTCAATTAACTAAATATGATTGTGGTGGTGGTTGGAGAATATTATTTATATACTTTAAAGTTATTTTTTATTTAATTAAAAATGAAACTATTAATTAAAAATGATAGTGGTGGTAGTTGGAGAATATTATTTGTGTCATTTAAAGTCATCTTTAATTAATGGTGGTGGTTGAAAACTACTATCATCATTAATGATAAAGTTTAGTTCATTATTTTAATTAATTAAATTAACTAACATAATTAAAATAATCAACTTTATCATTCATGATATTATTAGTCAACTTTACTATTTATGATACTATTAATCAACTTTACTATTTATGACACTTTTCAAATTTGTTAATTAATAAAAATTATCAATTTTACTATTTATGACGCTATATAATAATTAATTATTTAATGACTTGATTTTTATTAGTTGTCATTTATTTATTTATTTATGTATTTATTATTATTATTATTATTATTATTATTATTATTATTATTATTATTATTATTATACTATTGTTTTTCACCTTTATTTATTTGTTATTTTTTTTATCTTTCTTTTAGTCTT
>JAJIYU010007997.1:0-18489 GCA_030144865.1 Tinospora cordifolia | reverse complement strand
CAAGTTTAGGTCATATCTTTTAGGATCCAAAGTGATTATTTATACTGATCATGTTGCCTTACGATATCTTTTATCTAAGAAGGACACCAAACCACGCCTTATTAGGTGGATACTATTACTTCAAGAGTTTGACCTAGAAATTAGAGACAAAAAAGGTTTAGAAAATGTAGTTCCTGATCATTTATGTCAACTTGTCTTAGATACTTCCTATGAGCCTATGCCTATTCAAGAGACATTTCTTGATGAGCAATTATTTACTATTTTCCACACACCATGGTATGCAAACATTGCAAATTATTTAGTTACTGGTCATATTCCTTCTCACTGAACCTCTCAAGATAAAAAGAAGTTTTATGGCGAGGTAACCAAATTCTGTTGGGATGACTCCTATTTGTTTAAATATTGCCCAAATCAAATCATTAGGAGGTATGTCCCTGAAAATGAACACCATTCTATTTTAACCTTTTGTCATTTTGTTGAATGTGGTGGTCATTTTTCTGGAAAAAGGGCTGCTTTTAAGGTCTTGCAATGTGGATTCTATTGGCCTTCACTATTCCTTGATTCATATATATTCTGTAAGTTTTGTGATAGTTGTCAAAGGTTGGGTAGCATTGGAAAAAGAAATATGATGTCCTTATCTCCTATACTTATTATTGACATATTTGATGTTTGGGGAATAGACTTCATGGGTCCATTATCTGTTTCTTTTGGTAATATTTATATACTTGTGGCGGTTAACTATGTATCTAAATGGATTGAGGCCATAGCTTGTCAGGAAAATAACCATAAAGTGGTCTTAAATTTCTTGAAGGAAAATATTTTATCACGATTCGGGACCCCTAGAGCCATAATAAGTGATGGGGGGACACACTTGTGCAATAGGCCTTTTGAAGCCTTAATGCGTAAATATGGCATCACACATAAGGTTGTAACCCCTTATCACCCTCAAACAAGTGGTCAAGTTGAAGTTTCCAATAGAGAGATAAAAAATATATTGCAAAAAACCATAAACCCAGATCGTAAAGATTGGTCTTTAAGACTGACTGATGCACTATGGGCCTATAGGACTACTTATAAAACTCCTTTGGGAATGTCACCTTATCGTTTGGTATAAGGGAAAACATGCCACCTCCCTGTGGAGCTTGAACATAAAGCCTATTGGGCCATCAAAACCTTGAACTTTGACTTAGAAAAAGTTGGAGCTTAGAGAAAGCTTCAACTTAATGAACTTGATGAGCTTAGAAGAAATTCTTATGAGAATGCTAAACTTTACAAAGAAAAGATAAAAATTTTTCACGATAAAAACATTTCTTAGAAAGTCTTTTGAGTTAGGCCAAAAAGTCTTACTATATGACTCTCGACTTTATCTCTTCCCTGGCAAGCTTAAGTCAAAGTGGATCGGTCCATTCATTGTTAGGCATGTTGCCAAACATGGCTTCATTGAGATTGAAAACCTTAAGTCGGGTAACATATTTATTGTCAATGGCCAAAGACTTAAACCTTATCTTGATTACTTCGCCAAAAAGACTACTTGTATGTTTCTCCAAGACCCAAATTATCATGCTAAATATATTTTTTTTTCTGCCATATTTTGTTAAAATGTCAACTATGCTCAACTCAAAATCTCAGGTTATATCTTTCCTTCCCTTTTATTCTTATTCTTATATAGTCCAATCGTATGTGCATTCATGCTTTCAAATTCATTGAGGACAATGAAATGTTTAAGTTGGGGGTGTAGGTACTTACAATTTTGTTGAGATTTTTTTTGCAATTTGAACTAATTTTCGTATCTATTGCATTTTTTTTCTTTCTTTTATTTTCCTCATTTAAAAAAAAATTTGAACTGTATCCTTTATTTTATTTGCTAAGGGACTGGCAAAAGCTAAGTTTTGGGGGGGGGGGGTGTTCATAATGCTTATTTTGACACTAAATTTATTATCTTATAATTGAGCATTATCATATTTTTAAGGCTCATTATTTAGTAATTAATTATAATATATATTTAACTTCCTTTTATATAAATTCATATATTTTCAATGAGATTAATATATCAATATTAAGTCACATGCATTATATAAATTAATTATAATTAATTACTAATTACGTGATATTATTTTAATTGTAGGAACGTGGATAATGAGAGATTAATGACAATGGAGCATGTGAGCTTAGGAGCCTCGACATCATCAAGTTTTGCTAAAGCATCACCCCACTTAGATTCATGACACTTAGCGCTATCTCATTCGTCCATCATTAAAGTGAAGATCTTGCAATCTTGAGAAGCATCAATGGTCAAGATGGAATTGGAAGAATCTCAAGACATATGAAAACATCTTCATCATCCACCTTTTCCTTGTTGTGGATCCTAAGAATAATCTAATGGATAAGTTTAAATTTATGAGAGAACCAATGTTGATAGTGACTAGTCAAGTAGTATTCTCAAGAGCCCACATGACACATTTTTCCTTTTAGCTTAGTCCTAGCCCATCTTATTTCTCTTTTTTCACATAATCATCATTAAGGAAAGTCTCTCTTATACACCATCATTGTCCTTCACTTACATTGGTCACCCTTCCCCATGCTTGTTATTATACATAGTCATATAGTACCCTTCATTTGAATTTCTCACCATTTTACACAAGAAGGGTAAGTAGAGCATGAACTACTTGTACCATTCATACACATCACCTTTAGACCATTTCCTATTGGTCCATCATCTCCTTGGAATATCTATATAAGCCTCTCAAATTCACACTTAAGGAGCATCTCATTTTTCATTTTCTTCCTTGATCATATTGGAGCTTTTCGCACTTTTCATTTTTCCATTCTTCATTTCTTTTATTTTTGTTTTTCATTAGCCTTCAAGTTCATGAAAGGCTAAGTCTTTTGTTGGGGCTAAGAGGAAACCTTCTCCACTATTTTCTTGGGAATTCTTGGGTAATACTTCAATTTTATTTGACATGTGTTTTCTCATACTTTTGTTAGGTTTTGTATTAAACTTCATACATTATATCATGTATTTTGTATAATTAATTTTGCAAAATCTAATGAAAGATTGAGTTATTTTATTTTTATCTTAGTGTGCAATTTTTTAGTTTTTTTAAATGTGTCATATCATGTATTTCACATGTTTATAATTCATTTGCATTCACACATATTAGAAATTTAATTCTACTTTGCTTTTTATTATAAATACCTCTTTTGGGAGAACACTACTTTTTAATACATTTGGGCTTAAAGATTCATTATTGTGGATAGAAAAACTCTTTAGTTATTTCTATCCCTAATTATTTTACTTAGGAAAGACTAAGAGAGGAAGGATTGGGCTTACTCTAATGCCCTAACTCTTCTATCTTATTATTATTCCTACATTATCAAAATATTATCATTATTGCATCTTATTCTCATTTTTCTTATTTTATTATATGTAGCAAACCTTAGTTTTAGAAATTTATCTCAATCCTTGTGGTTCAACCTTGAGCCTCCCTAAGTTTATTACCTGTTGAATATACTTGTAACACCCCGTAATGTCGCGATCGTGCCACGTCGTGAGCGAATAATAGTAAATGAGTTAATCGCTCGATCGCGCTCGCGCGAAGGCGCCAGTGATGTGAAAATAAAATTTATTAATTGATCGGAAAAGAAATATATATAATAATAAAATGGAATAAAAAAAATTAATATTAGTTAGAACTAGTTGAAATAAATAAATAAATAAATACAGAAAATAGATATCATGGTAATTTTAAGGTCATATGTTAAATTAGATGGTAACACACACATATATTTATAAATATAGATATATAGAGAAAGAAGAAATGATGATAATAATAAAGTTTTATTTAAATTAAAATTATTTAAATGATTGGGTATTAATACTATTATTAATAAGGTTATAACAAAGTTTGCTAAATTAATTGAGCTGTGGAAAAAAAAAATTTGAGTTAAAATCTAAGAGATTAATATATACATACATGAGCATACATAATGTATTCAAAATAAAGATGGGTAAAACGAAAAAAAAAAAAAGATAATAATAAAATAAATATAAGCTTATGTTTTATAAGGGGTGCGTGCAAACAATTGAGGGAAGAGAGTTGGCGTACTGGAGACGCCGGAACAGGGCGGTGAAATTGGTGCGAGAATGATCGAGGGCCTTCGGATTTGGCGGTGGCTGGCTAATGGAGTATAAATACAGGAGTAGAACAGAGCAGAGCATGAGTTGCTGCCGTCTCTGTTGCCGGACGAGAGAAGAAGATGATGGAAAGGAAATTCTGGCCGAGAAGCCGGTGCTGTGGAGTGTGTTGCAAGCTGTTACTGCTACCGTGGACTGGAAGAAGGTGCTGCTGCGTTGAGTTGGAACTGAAAACAGAGGAACGGAGATCATACTCTGGTGCAGCTGCCATTGTGAGTGCGTGAAGAACCAGAGCACGGTGCTCTGTTTCAATGACCGCTGCTGCTGCTACTCCACCTTGCTGCTGCCGTGAGCTGCTGCTGCTACTGAAGACAAAGGAGTTGCTGGTGTGCGTGCTCTGTGTCTTGGGTCCGTTCGGTGGCTGAAACAGAAGAACTGAGAAGCAGAACAGGAACGGTGCAGCGCCTGAGCCACTGCACGCTGCTGCAACTGAAAAACAGAGAGAGAGAGAAGAGAGCAGCTGGGACCGTGAGCAACAGGGGACGTGAGGTGTACGCAGCTGCTGCTGCATGCTGCTGTTCAAGTGCTGGCCGAAGAAGGAAGAAGAAGAGGGAATCTTGCGTGTGCTGCTGCTCATGAGGGTGTTGCGCAGTTCGGGTGAAGAAGAAAAAAACAGGGATTGTGACTGGTTCGATGAAATAGTTGCAGCAGCCATGAAGTGAAAACAGAGAGATGGAAAGTTCGGCTGCTATGGCTGCCGAATGAGGGAGAAACAAGAACGAGAAGAAGAAGGAGAACCGAGCTGCAACGAAGAAGAACGCATGCAGGAAGGAAGAAAAACAGAGCAGCAGAAACTGCTGCTACTGCTGCTGCTGCTGCTCACCGATGGCCGAATGAAGAAGATGATGACCAGAAAACCAGAATTTTCTGGTTTTGTGGTTAATCGATCGAACGAAGAAACTGAAAAAAAAAAAAAAAAGAAAAAGAAGAGAAGAACGTTGTTTGCCACTGGGAAGAAGAACAAGAACCGAAGGAGGAAATTAATCAAAAATCATATCTGAACTTTGGGTGTGGATGTTGTGTGCAGTCTAATGGACCGAAGACCAGAATTGTGGGTTGACCAAATTTGGAGGTAAGATGAGTTATTTGGATTTTTTATTTATAGGCTTTAACCATACTATTTGATAACCAAGGTACAATGGTATGAATGTAGATCAAATAATAACATAGGATAGGAATTTTTATATCATCTTAAGATTAGTCCTTACACTAGGAAAAATCAGATTGGTAATGAATTTATTTGGCTATGAGTATTTGATAAATTAGAACTAAGAATTATGCATAAATAAATATTAATTGGAATAAGGAATCTTAAATACTAAGGTTAACTTATATTGGTAATTTTCATAATCTAAGATAAGTTAGAAAATTTTTAAGATTTTAATTGAGATAAATTCGGTAGCTTTAAACAAAGGGGAAAATTATTGTAACATTTCTCATTATGATAATTGGAATTGGAATCAAAGCTAATGCAAATAAATTTATAGGGATGGGTTAGAATAATAAAATTTCTATGACACAATACTAAGGTTTAGGAAATAAATGAATAAATTAATGTATCTTCATTTGGTGAAATATTTAAAATAAGTAGTTAAAGAAATTAGGAACTATTATTCAAGTACTAAGTTATTAACGTAGATAAATATTTAATTGGAAAAAAAAATATAATATAATATAAAAAAATAACTAAATAATAATTATTCAAATTAGAGCTATAAGTAATCTCGATAAAATTTCATGAGTAGCATAAAACTAAAGATTCGTCAAATAGAAGTCTTATTTTGTTCATAATTATTCTGGGAATGAGTTAACTATAACAAAAAGAATTAGGGATTATAGAACATTCAAATTGTAAAGATACAAAAGATTCCTAGAAATGTGTCAAATTCTTGATGAACATTAGTAGTAAGAAAAATAATAGAAATGTTAATTGAGAAATTATGCGTCATAACTATTTTGCAGATGAAGAACTCTAGGATGATCTCTAGCGACGAAAGGGCTAGGACATCGCTCAAGACCAGGTGGGCGTGATTTTCTCTCTCACATGTATTATGCGGATTTTAAATTCAAGACATTTGTTTGAATAGATAATAGGTTGTTAATGTTCTGAAAAAGATTTATTTGAGTTGTTGGCATTGTTGAATGATGTGTGATGATTGGTTTCTAAGTCTTGGCATGCTTGTATGTGAAATGGTGCTTTTAGATTTCATCGTTTGATCAATTACCTTATCATGCTAATGTCTAATTTTATTAGTTTGCTTGCCATGATATGAATGATGCCTTGGTGTGATTGAATTATCTGTATTAAACTAAAAGAATACGAAGGTTTATTAAGAATCCACGTACCGGTGCGATTGTCGTGTTGAAAGGCGGATCGTAGGTATTCCCACCCTAGAGCTACCTATGTCAGCTCGAAGTCTTTGGGAGATGACACGACTTCGTAGTTAGTATCTCTCTCGGACTGTGATACTGAGACATGATTGATTTTAGATGGTACCACCTGAGGCCTCTATGATTATGATTGAATTGGATCACAGGGAATACCGAGAGGCATCTCAACCCTCTTCCGGTCTTAACTACAATCTAAAACCAAATAAATGTGTGAAACGCCTAATGTTTGAAAGTGTTTGTAATGTTTTGGATTGGGTCTGTATAATGCCTGTGATGTGTAGGAATGATCCACTGGGCTTTCGAGCTCACCCATTATATTTTTCAGGTACACTTGGATGTAGGATCTATTGACCACGTTAAAAGACCTGCACTCTGTTTGGACACCTCATGAAGAGGTCGTCGGGGATAGGTGATTTGGAAGTCTTGCTTTAGATATTTCACTGGATTATTGTAACATGTTTTCATTGGTTTAATTTCAATTGGTTTATTTTTCGATTGTTTTTCTCGTGTAATAAAATTGGTTTAACTAAATAGTTTGAAAAGTGTTTCCGCTGCTTTACTTAAGAATTATTTGAAAGACTTATTATGATTTTCTATATTGTACATGATATCTTTATGGACTTGAACTTGAGAATTAATGAATTATGAACTGAATTTTGAAGAAAAAGATATTTTTGACAGAAGAGAATTTTAGTAGCATCTCGATTTTTATCGGATGACGATCCACACGTGACATAACACGTGAACGGAGGTCTGGTCGAAAATTGGGGTGTTACAATACTACATTATTTTCCCTAGTTATACTTATAATTTGTTGCATTATTTGATTATGTCTAGGATTTATTTATGTTACATATTATTAATTTATCATCTAAAGAATGTATTTTTGCATCTCTTTATCTATTTAAAAGTGTGCACATAAAGTAAGCAACAATCATTCACGAATTAATCATTCAATTATTATCGCTAGATTTTTATACGTGTATTATTCAATACTTATTCCAACATTGTACCACATTTCACGTCTTATATGTACTATATATATTATTCATGCAATATTCGATCGATATCCCTACATTTTTATACGTGCATTATTCTAGCGTTATACCCACATTATACCACTATTCACGAATTAATTATTCGATTGTAATCGCTACATTTTTATACGTGTATTATTTAATATTTATTCCTACATTATACAACATTTCACGTGTTATATATACCTAATATATTATTCATGCAATATTCGATCGATATCCCATCATTTTTATACGTGTCTTATTCTAGCATTATACCTATATTATACCACTATTCACAGGTTATATCATTATTCACGCATTATTCAATCGTTATTCCTATATCTTTACACGCACATTATTTTATCGTTATGCCTACATTATACCACCATTCACAGGTTATACCATTATTCACGCATTAGCAGTATTATATTGGTATAACATATGAGTAATGTATGTATATATATAACGTAATACGTTTATAGTGGTAAAATAAACCTTGTTATAGACAGCTATAGATAGCGTTCACGAATGTATGTTGTAATAACTTTGGTTCTTTTAACAATAGACGACTAACAAACATTGTAGAATGTGTCATTCAACAACGAACAATTACGATTGTTGTAGTAACATAGAACAACGTTCGTATGCTCGTTGTAATGACCTTTTCAGCAACGTTCCCATTGTGAACGTTGCCGTACAGATTTTACATAAGCGATTTTACAATAGACATTTTATGAACGTTGTTGTACGCCTTCTATTAAAACGGTCGTTGTTGCACGTTGTGGAATTGACGTTGTTGTATCATCAATTTCTTGTAGTTAAGAACCTTGGGAAAAAGTGTTGTTCATAGTGTCAAAACCCAAAAAAGTCTCTGTAAAGCCACCTTTGGAGCTTCAAATTCTAGGTCATTTCTAGTCCATTTTGGAGGTAAGATTGTCCACCCTCTTCATTTCCATGTGTACTCTAACCTCCAATAATTAGAGAACGAAAAATAAGACTTTACACATGATTGTCGAGCCATTAAAGTTGATTATCTACTCACTATTACAGCTATGTAACAAACACAGTGTTGGGGCAAATATGGGAAGGCTCACACCTGAACCATTCCAGGTTTGCCCCTAAGGTAAGACCCTTCATTTTACCACTCATTGTGTGTATTCAAGTGTCCAAGTGGTAGAAACTAGATATTAGAACATTTAATACGTGTTATAAGTCACTGGTGTTAACTGTGTGATTCACTGTTGCAACAGTGCCAATAGAATCAGGTGTTGAACCAGATTTGAAGCTATATTTGGAGCACTTAAGGACACTCTTTGGGACTAGAACCAGAGGCGTTTGAAGCCTCCTAGTAGAGGCTACAAAGAGGTATAAAAGTCTAACCATGAGTCTATGTGAATATGATTTAGTACACTTGCAAAAATACTATGTTCGCTGGATGTTTAACACTTAAGAAAATTCCTAAGTTTTAGAATGCATGTGACCTGTTTAGTAAGACATTGAACATGACCTTGGGCCTATGTATGCTTACTATTTGGAAGAATCCTTGATAGGAAATTATAGAATGACCTACATACTTGCAATATGTGGAAGGGATAACCCTTAGATTAGAGGTTTTGGTGAGGTAAATAAATACATGAAGGAATGATAGAAATGTGAACCCATAAATCACTATAATTCGACTGAAAATTTTGAAAGTAAATTGAATGACCAAACCTTAGTGGATTGGAATAAAATTTGGTAGAGAGATTCCTAAGTATGTATAGAAGATGTCTACCAAATTTTAGAGCATTCTGATATGGATAGGTAGGTCAAATTAGGAAAATAGTCACTATTTGTCACATGAGACCCAAGAACACACAAACCCTGATATTTTAATTAAAAACAATATCAAATGGAGTCCAAAAATTGTGATTTAAAATTCTAGAAAGATTTAAGAAATCTAGAACAAATCTACAAAATTTGGCGCAAATCCGATGTACGAATTACCCGCAGAAAAATCGAGAAAATGGTTGCGAAGATAGGGCCGCAAACTAGAGTTGAGCTTAAGTGATGGGAATTGGGAATTTTGACCCAATTTGGCCCAATTGACTCAATGAGGACTAGAATTGACCATTTGGGACTCTGTTGACTGGTTAGGTCAGCAAGTGATAGGTTTGACTAGGGTTAGCCAAGATTGACCAAGGTTGATCAAATTGACTTAGCAACTTAAGGTAAGTTGAACTAGCATAAGTGGACCATCCTTGACCGGGTCAATCCATTGATTGACCAATAATGTAGAGTTAGAGTTGAGCCAAGCCCCATGCCAATATTAAGAAGTTACGTCGATTTTGTACGACCAAGTACTAGCGGGACGCGACCGGTCGCGAGAGGAGCACTGGAAGCGGAGCGTCCTTGCGAGTAGTGTTTTCTAACTTGTTTCTTAAACCTTGTTATTATGTGCATGTATAAAAATGGTATTACATATCGCAATAAATCTGTATCCTTTAAATTAGTTCTAAATGAAAAGTGCATCGAGTCTCGAGGTTCGAGGGTAAAGGGTTAGGGCGAGTTTTGTCAGTCTCTTATATGACCTCGATAGTGACCACCTAGCACAGAGTGCCCGTTGAAGGGGTTCTATGGGCCTACAATTGATGACAATGACAATAAGTTCTAATCGAGCCGTCATATTATGGCAACGACAATAAGTCTTGATTGGGTCGTTACGATTGATGGCAACGACAATAAGTCCTAATCGAATCGGCACGATAGACCTAACTGTTTGCAACCCGCTTGAGTGGATTTTTAGTCGCCTGGGAGGCTAGTGGGAGCTTCGGCGAATGTTTTCACTATTCAACTGTTTTCAAATGAAGGTGCACGACTGCACAATGGATTTAATTTGTATTCATTGTTGCATTCACTCGCATAATGTTATTGTTTATGCATCAATGGCATGCGTTTTATTTGTGAAATGTTTGTTTTAAGTTATGAATTAGATTGCATTACTCATAGAGTCGCACTCTCTTGTTCGTTTTGGTAAGTTTTCTCCATGTCATTCTTTGTTTTGAGGGTTAAAAACTATGTATAGGGGTGAAGAAAGTTTGTACATAATGGATTAGTCACTCCGATTGCTACACATGTTTTAATGATCCATTTGATAAATTTTCAAGTCTTATTAGTGTTCTTTGTATTTTAAATTCCTTCTTCATTCCTATGATTACTCTGATAGTGTGTGGTGTGTTGTTGAAAGATGAGGCTTAACAATGTCTTGGCAAGCATGGCTTGCAGGCGGGTTGTCGGGACACTGTGTCATTTGGTTCATTCTTCGCCTTAGGGAAGGGGTATCGACACATCACCACTATCATTTTTAATTAATTAAAGGGGATAGTGTCATTTTTAATTAAATAAAAATGACTTTAAAGTATATGAATAATATTCTCCAACCACCACCACTATCATCTTTAATTAATTAAAGAGGATAGTGTCATTTTTAATTATACAAAAATGACTTTAAAGTACATAAATAATATTTTTCAACCACTCCCACTGTCCACTTTTATTAATTATAGAGGATAGTGTTATTTTTTAATTAAATAAAAAAAGTCTTAAAGTGTATGAATAATATACTTCAAACGACCATTATTAATAGTTACAATTGTTTGCAAACAACATGCATGACCCTCCTTTGCCTCTCCTTTATTCTAACCTAACCTCCACTACATCCTAAATATTAGCCTTAATAATCAAAGCTCTACTATAAATAGAGAGGCTCTTCTTCCATTCTCCTCACACCAAATTGAAGCATTGAAGTGTGTGCTTGAGAAGAAAGGAAGATGAGGAGAGTTTGCAAGAAAGAGTAGCTAAAGTTTAGGTATAAGTTATCTCATTATTCTTTAAAATTTTTTGCATTCTTTTTATTTCATGCAAAGTTTTAGTTATATTATAGCGTAAAAGATCACACCACTTTGGGTGAGTTTTTGAAGACCATAGAATGCCCAAAAAGGTTCAGACCCTTCATCATCAAAGAGTGGCCGAAATAAGATTTTTAAAAATTATTGCCCAACATTAGTTATGAAATAGTAACTTTCATGCCATTTCTGGAATGGTGGAGGCATGATCTAAGGAAATTGCCACATGTCGAACCTTTTCAAGTGTACTACATAATAGACTTAAGAATGACCCGAATCGAACACCCGAAGCTCCTGAACTGACCTTCCAAAAATTGTTGCGTAAAAATGGGACAGATTCACAAATCAGCAGGTTCATGTGCATTTCTCTTCACACATAGGCTTGGATGAGGAAAACGATTATTGCCATGATGTTCTTCATTGCAAGCACTTTAAGATAAACCTAAGAATCTCATAAAAAGAGTCCTAAAACTCAAGTTATGGTATCTTGAAGTTTGACATACCGTAGATATAATTATTAAATTAGACTGTAAAACAACCCATCTTAAAGTTCATGAACTATTTTGAACTCGAGACACTTTAGAGGTCTTTTTGAACCTAAATCCAAGTTTAGGAGCTAAATTCAATGCCAACTAAAACTTGAGTGCTTTTAAGGGAATCTCGGTGGATTGGCACCACCACGAACATCAAGCAACATAAAGAATGTGTAAATCTAGGTGAAGATGATTTTCAACTCACACACTTTTTGACCATATTTGCTTGCATATTATACATAAAATAGCCTAGGTGGTAGTAGAATGCACCCTTTATTGATCGTATGATTAAATGCTTATATTTGCATTGATTATGTGAATAATGAGAATATGATTTGAATGTATGTTGCATGTGACCATAATATATTTAGAGCATATCCATGATGTTATTCGTGCATGGAATGATATGCATATAAATTTACTAGATGAGTATAGTCTATGTGAATCTGTCATTTTAGAATTCAAGCATGGTAAAGATATGATTAAATAAATGTTACATATTATACTCATATGCATGAGGGTGTAAAAGATCTATCTTTTAGAGAATTATCATTTGATATGTATGAATACGTTAGTGATAAAATACAAGATCACTCTTAACAAGACAACAAATACACTTTGAGGGGTTGATTGGTCTAAGACAATCAATGGTGGTTCTTGTGTTAACATCTTGATTAAGAGACGGGTCTGTGATCACACTTAAGAAACTCGATCATGCCTCGCGTATCTTCCAAGTTTATGGACTGCTGAACATACGGACGCATAGTCTAGATGCCAGTGATGTTCCTACGGGATTCACTTGGCCAAAGGTATGAGAATCATCTTAGGATCAGCCACCCTACCTTGGCTGACTGAAACAATCTACTGTTTGTATCACCTAATATATGAAAGTGATTGATTGTATAATGTGCTTGTTATGTTTTTAGATTGTCTGTCAATTAGAATGATGCATTGAACTCGCAGAGCTCATCCCCCTCCACTTTTCAAATGCAGGAAAGTAGGGTACCAACTAAGGGACTTGGGCCAGAACTTGCTATCCTTATTTCTTGATATTTGTGTCTTATGATGTTACTCAAACACTAATATGTACAAGAGCATGAATATAATGGTTAAAGGCCATTTGATCAATGAATGAACCCTAATGTCAGGTATTTTTTATCACACCATTACTACATCATATTTCTGTTATTAATGCTCATGATACTGTAAAAACAAGTTTTAAAACTAATAAACTAGGAGAATAAAGAAATGACTCAAATAATAGTAGCACCTTCGAATATGAAAAAAATTGTTTTAATAGTTTTGAGATAGAGATTATAAGTTTAAGTTGATAGTAGGTAAGTCATGTCCCAAGTAAAGTTAAACATTGAATGAGAGATAGGTTATCTTACTCTAGGAAAACATGATTTTTTTAAGTAGACTCAGTCTAACCACCCTGACTAGAGGTTTTCCATCAACTTGAATAAGTAATTAAAGACGAGGAACAAGTTTTTAAATAAATCAACTATTTTTTTAGTATATCTACTCAAAAAGATTTTCTACTCTCACATGTACATATGTATAAGAAAATGATTAAAAATTTCTTTTAATAATTTTGTGAAATTAAGACACAAATCGAAAAGGGGCATTATACAGTGTCAATTAGGACCTTCGAATGACATCTTATTGGATAAGAATGATGCAATGGCGTATGATGAGATCACAACACTTTGCAAAAAGTACCATAATCATAATCATTAGATCACAACCAAAATTTAAATGGTGCAATCCAAAGATGTACGATGCGATGTGATGATCAACATTGTCCATTTGCATCTAAAGACCAAAAGATATGATCTTGCATTGCATGAAAAGGTTGCATGACTAGCCATGATTTGTCTATAAATAAATAACTTCACTCTGTGATTTTTAATCTGAGAAGCACATATTTCATTTCATTCTTTCTTTCACTCTCTTCTATTTTGAGCATATTTCATTTATTTAGTTAGTTGAGTATGCTAATTTTGGTACAACTCTTTTAGTGAACTAAGATTTGACAATAACATCGAATGTGATTATTGTGTTTTTAGAGATAAATGTCATATGTTGTGAATATCTCACTGAGACATCATCATCCTAAGGAGATAGAGTTAAACTCTAACCTCAATCTGTTGCATTTATTTTGCTCAATTTCCAGTTGTTACTCTACAAGATTCTAAGTCTTCATTAATTGTGTCCTTCTAATTTTTCTAACAAGCTTTAGGCAATGGTGAATATAATGGAGTTAGACTCTACTTCTACTCTTGCACCATTTATTGCATCTGTAAAACTAGAGAAACTGGAAAAGTTCACTAACACTAGTTTGAAGAGATGACAATAGAATATGCCACTTTAATTCACCACTCTCAATTTGGTGAAGGTGTTAAACGAAGAACCTAAACTAAGGAAGGATGAGACAAACAAGCATGTGATTGTTGTCATACAATTATGGCGTCACTCTAAATTCTTGTGCAAGAACTACATACTAAATGAGTTAGATAATATCTTATATAATGTATATAGTTTAATTTGTATTATCAAGAAACAATGGAATTCTTTAGATAAAAAATACAAGACAAAGGATGGCTACAAGAATTTTTGTGGATAATACCTAGATTATAAAATTGTGGACTCAAAGATAGTAATGGATCAAGTTCAGGAGTGTCGTATTATCCTCCATGAGATTTATGTCGAAAAGATGTCTTTGAGTGAATCTTTTCAAGTGGCATCAATCATAAAAACTTGTCATCTTTTATAAAAGATTTCAAGAACTCTCTTAAGCATAAGCACAAAGAAAAGTCTTAAAGATCTTGTTATCTGAATGTGGATTAGACAAGATAATGAAAGTAATAACAAGAAGATTGGAAAAGTCCAAGGTCAACCTATTAGAAGGTAGATCCATTAAGAGTAAGAAACGCAAGCGCAGTGAAGATAGACCAACCAAAATAAAAGGCAAAATGAAGAAATTTTACAAGAAATGTGTTCCTTGTTAAAAATCTCGACATAAGGCCAAGGATCGTAGATCTAAGTTGAAGTCCAAAAAAGACCAACTAAACATCATTACACAGAAGTTGGCTACTAATGTGTTTGAGGTGATTGTTTTTACCATGGGTTTTAAAGCTAATATGGTAGATAAATCAAGAGAATAGTGGATTGCTATGGGTTCCGCCACATGTATTTGTGTTGATAAGGCTATTTTCTCCTAAACTCAACACTTCAACAATTGTGAACTTAGATTAATGGTTTTAAAAATGACATCAGGAAAGGAACTTATCTTAATTGATGTACTACATGTACCAAATATTCAAAAGAATATAAGTTCTGACACACTATTAAGTAAGAGTCAATTCAGGATGTGTTCCATGTACCTTTAAATACTTTGTTTTAACCTCCAACCTCAGTAATATGTGGCTATAAATCATTCAGCCCTTAATAAGAACACAATCGCCATTTTGGTCCCACTAATTTCATGCATTTTCATATCTTAGGGTGTTCTACTTGGGTCATCATCTATGGTTTTTTCTTCCTAATTTTTCTTCTCTTGTTTTTATCCCTCTCTCTTGCTATTCTTAAGTGTTCTTCAACTAACAAGTTGAATATTTTTAGCCCCCATAGATGTGCCTACAGCACACCAAAATGTCAAGTTAATGGTAAATTTTCATTGTCTACTCCAAGTGTACATGTGTGCATTTGATTTTGACTGAGATTCTGTGACGACCCATGTTTTTGGCATAGGATTGATGGATCTGACATATATGTACCCTATGTATTTTTTGAAATTTTAATGAAAAATACAGAATTTTCTCCAAATTTTTTCAATTTCGAATTAATTATTAAAGAAAATAAAAATAATATGAGAAAATGCAATTTTAAGGAAAAAACACATGAAAATATTAGGAAAATATATTTTCTCGAGGAAAATAACCTTTAGGATTGATTTATAAATTTTTGGAATAATCATGGAATTTTTAGAATGATAAATAGAATTTTTGGGAGAAAAATATGATTTTTGGAAAAGTATTCAATTTTTAATGAAAATAATTGAATAAATGATAAAATGAGGTGTAATGGGGGTATTTTGGATGATAAATGATGATTGCACATTTTTTAGTAAATTAAAAAAATGTGAAATTTTGAGTATCTACACATATATACAAAGTATGTATATATGTATATAAGAAATAAAAAAAAATTTGGACCCTTGGCGCGCACGGACAGAGGGCCGGTCGGGCTTGGGGCCCGACCCAACGCGCGGGTGCCTGCAGGCCGTTGGCCCATGCGCCCTTGAGGGCCTATCATGGGTCGGCCCATGCGCCAGATAGGGGTCTAGCCCCCCCCCCCCCCCCCCCCCCCCGGCCCCCCATTTGTGTTGTTTTTTGTGCGTGAAAATGTGGGATTTTTGGCCAATTTTTGCGAATTTTTGATGATTTTTCAGCACAAAACCATGGGAGCTCATGGTTTATAATCCAATGTTTTGCCATCAACTCATGGCCTCCATTGTGACCAATGAAGGCTGCCAACTGGGCATCCAGCATGTAAGGTTGAATGCCACTTGGGTAGCCACATGTCACCCTCATCTTTGCCAAGCAAACACCCCCATGCAACAAAAAGGTCTTCTTTGAGCTCAAGTTCAGAAATTTCAGATTTCTGTAGCCAACTTTCCTAGCTTAGATCTTCCTCAATTTTCAACCAAATCCAGCAAACTATAGCTTGATTTGAAGCTTGTATCACCATCTATAAAGTCCCACAAGTGGTTTGCCCAATCTTGGAGTTGTCTGAAGTAGAAATCATCAAGAAAAGGTGTTGTCCACACTATTCAAACCCAGAAAAACCAGAAAGTGTGTGTTGGAACCACCTTTGGAGCTTTGAACCTTGGCCATTTCCATTTTTTTTTGAGGTAAAATTGTTCACTCTCCTCATTTTCGTATGTATTTTGACCTCCAAGAGTTAGAGAATGAAAAATAGGGTCTTGTACATGATTTTCGGACCCTTGAAGTTGATTACTTACTCACTGTTACAGCTTGGTAATAGAGACAGTGGGAACAACTTTGGGAAAGCTCACTCTTGAACCACTCTAGGCACGTCCCTAAGGTAAAAATCCATCATTCACTCCTTTATCATGAGTATTCAAGTGTCCAAGTGGTAGAAACCAGAAATTGAAATGTTTAATGTGTTTTATAAGTCACTGTTGCTAACTATTAGACATATTGTTGCAACAGTGCTGACAGAAACAGTTTGAGGCCAGAGTAGGAGCTATATTTGGGACACCTAAAGGCACCCTTTCAGGCTAGAACTAGAGGCATTGTAGACCCCATAGTAGAGGTTCCAGAAATGTATAAAGACCTGACCTTGAGCTCTTGTAGATGTGTTTTGTTATACTTGCAAATATACCATGATTGTAGGGTGCTAGAATAGATTTCTTATGTTCCTTAGAATATAGCAAAATATTGATGAAAT
Source organism: Tinospora cordifolia (assembly GCA_030144865.1). NCBI lineage: Eukaryota > Viridiplantae > Streptophyta > Magnoliopsida > Ranunculales > Menispermaceae > Tinospora > Tinospora cordifolia. The sequence goes on along the minus strand of JAJIYU010007997.1, from coordinate 992 downwards.
GGTAGACATGTTTTTGATGTTGCATGTTATTGATTTGAAGTGTTTGTGATTAGTGGATGTGTTATGACCTATAAACTGCAATTAGACACAAGAAACAACTCATAGAATTGTGATTTAATGAGGGAAAAGAACACTAGAAAGATAGTAGAATCTATGAACCTAGAAATTTCTTGCAATCTGGCTGAAATTTCTGAGATGAAATTAACTGACCAAACCTTGGTAGATTGAGCTGAAATTTGGTGAAGAGACCCTTAGATATGTCTAGAAGTTTTCTACAAAATTTCAGAGTATTATGATAAGTATAGGTAGGTCAATTCAGGCAAACAGACACTGCCTGTCATAGAGTATACGAAATCAGTACAGTCTCTATATTTATACCTGGAAACCCTAGTAAATGATGTCCAAAAAATGGTGATTCAAAATTTTGGGAAAACTTTAGGGAGTCTAGAATAGTTCTGCAAGGTTTGGTGCAAATCCGATGTACGAATTGCGCGCAGAAAAATCAGAAAAATAGTTGCGCAGATAGGGCCATAGGCTAATGTTGTGTCTAAGTTATGGGAATTGGGAATATTGACCCCTTTTTGGCCCAATTGACTCCATGAAGACGAGAATTGACTAGTAGGGACTCTGTTGTCTAGCTAGGTTAGCAAGTGATAGGTTGACTAGGGTTGACCGAGATTGACCAAGGTCAATCACATTGACTTAGCAACTAAGGCAAGTGGAATAAACATAGGTGAATTATTCTTGCCTAGGTCAAGTTATTGATTGACCAATGATATACAGTTAGAATGAGTCAAGTCCCATGTTAATGATACAAAGTTACGACGATTTCGTAGGACCCAGTACTAGTGAGACGCGACCTATCGCGAGAGGAGCGTCAGGAGCGGAGCATCCCTGTGAGTAGTTTGACTCAGGTGTCTTCTGTGATTTTTATTCCTTGCATAAAACTTGCATGATATGTCATGGTTTCAATGGTTTCACAAGGTTTAAAT
>JAJIYU010007996.1:0-18594 GCA_030144865.1 Tinospora cordifolia | reverse complement strand
CTTAAGAACACCCAAGAACACTCAAGAACACTCAAGAACAGTTCAAGATTACTCAAGAACTGGGGGGATTGCCAAGAAGAAGGCTAGAAAGATTCAAGAGGGACTAGTATGCTCTTGAATTGGGATGAATGAAATTGTGAGCATGGGGGTCCTTTATATAAGCTTCAAAAGTGTGTAGAATGGCAAGTTATGGTGCTCTCATTGCAAGAAACTTGCCAATAATTTAAATTTTGGAGTTTAGAAACATTTTTTTGGATTTTTAATCGGATTTTTGATTATTTATCAGAGTAGTTTAATTGCAGCCGGCAGATGTTCCTCGATCGTATCAACAGATCATGATTCGTTTTTCGCGGATGGATTCTCGACCGTTAGGTAAAGCGGGTTTGATCTCAGGCGTTGGATTATCCTCGAACGCATCAACAAGATCACGAAAACGGATGGATTAGATCTTGGCCGTCGGATGTGCATCGATCGCAACACTTTTCGCGATCTCCGATTCCGATTTTGATCCGAGCCGTTGGATTTGGATGATCGATTCGTGGCTGTTGGATCTACGTGATTCAGTGCTCCTGAACGTCGTTTAAGGCTTTGATCTTATTCGTTGGATCGAATAGATCGAGTTTGGACCGTTGGATCGTGTTTCTAATTACAAAATCTCTTTCCAAAGCTTCTATAATCTAAATTTTAGCCAATTGGACACTTTCAAATTGATAAAAATTTAATTTTCTTGTATATTCCCTTCCATGATAATTTACTAAATTCTTTCCCTTTCCAATTATTTAATATTGCATTTATTATATATATTTCTATTTCTTAAATATATTTGATGTTACTAATTAAATAATCAATATTTCCCATTTCCATGTAATTTTTTTTATTTTATTTTCAGATAATAAATTATGTAATTATACACCATTATTTACATAATGTTTAATTTATTCTTAATAAATACATTTTATTTAATTATATGAATTTTTTCTATGTACATATTCTTATAATATGTAGTATTAACATTTATTATGCTAACACATACCTTATTCACATATTAGCCAATATGTGTATTTATACTTTATTTTTATTTATTTCTTAAACAATTCCTTAAATTTCATAGTTAATTCTATTAAATTGTCATTTTTATTTAATTATCCTAATTTTTATTATCCAATATAAATTACTTTTCATGTGCCAACCCTCTATTTGCACCCAAAATTTTCTTAAAATCTTTAAAATTAATTTATTCAACTTATTTTATTTATTTTACTCAAACTTATTTATCTTTAATTATTTGACAAAATTTTGGGGTATTACATTGTTGCTAAAATCTCTAGCCAAATGAGCCTTCTAGTTGCACACAAAACAAAGCCATTGCTTCCTTGCTTGTTCCCTTGACTCATTCTTGGCCTGCCCCTATTTATGTCTATGTGGTGCTTTCCCACCATTCTTTCTTTTCTGCTAAGCCCCTTGATCATTTTCATCCCCAAACCACTTATTCTTCCCCCTCAACCTTTGTTCCAGGTTGGGTTTCTGTTTCTAGTGTTAGGGTCTTTTCTACGACGTCTTTGTAAGTCTTTAGGCCTAGAGTTTTTACTATCTTTCAGATATCCATCTTGAGACCCCGTGCAAATTGATTGGCCTTCCTTTTCTCCTCCCTGATCAGATTTAGTGAGAATTTGGCCAGTTTGGTGAACTTCCTTTCATATTCAGCTACAATCATGTCCCTCTAATTCAATTGAACAAAGTCTTTCTATAGCTTGCTCAAGGTCACTTCCAGAAAGAATTTTTCATAGAAGATCTTTGTGAAGCTCTCCCAACTCATAACATGAACATTCATATTAGGGTCCATCCTCATCATACGCCACCGACTTCTAGCTAGTCCTTTGAATTGGTACGTGGCCAATGCTACCAGTGTTGACCTAGTTACCTTCAGTACATTTAGAATTTTCTCTATCTCTTGCTACTAGTGGTTTGCTGAGATGCAATTTGTAGTACCATCAAATGAAGGAGTGTGGAGCTTCTGTAGCTCTATCAACATCTTCCTCTATTTTTCGTCCTCCAAACCCTCCTGAGCCCTCCAACGTTCGAGATCTTGGGCCATAGGTGTTGGTTGTTGAACCTGGATGGGTCTAGGTACTTGAGGCTGAGGTAATGCCAAATGGAGTACTTGGAGTAAAACCTTCATCAGTTGACCCATAACTCTCCAAGCAACTTCATTCATCATGTTCTCCATTTGGACCTCAATGCCAGCAGGTAATTCCCGAGCCCTCTACTTTATCTTGTCAGAAGTGGTGGATTGATTAATATACGTTCTTCTTCCAACCATTGTCTACAAATCGAGTATGTTATCAGTATTTGCCTCATCAGAGGTTCATACTATCATGACTCTGTATTCATGTATCTAGGTTCTCGATTTGTTTAGTGATCTAACAGTTTATGATTCTAAGTTCTTGTTTGTTCTTGGGTATAGGATTTGGTTTCATATGACATACATGTAAGCAATTCAAACATGTTTTTCAAACAATCAAACAATCAAACAATCAGGTAATTTCACGCTAGCATAGCAAAATTCTAGTCTTCCATCTAAGCTTCCTACGTTCAAGTGTCTTATACCACTCTAGCCCTTTCACTTAAACTTTCACTTAGAAAATTGATACACCCAAACAATTTTGCAAATGCCTCAATAACTAAGGTCTCCCAAGCCCACTATACCTAACTGTCCCATACCAGCCAAGCATAGAGAACAAGTTCTTGCAAAGTTATCGATCATTCACCAGACATGGTCCATCATTTTTCAAGTCCAAGCTTCCTCCATGACCCTGTATTCCTATGCATCCCATACCAAATAAAAACCAAAGACATAGAATCATCCCAATCTTGTGTCCTGACCAAATAAGATTTAGTTCTCAAACACTTTTAGTGTCTAACCTATGTCTTAAAGTTTTATACTTTTGATCCACTAGTCCACCCATATTTCTACATAAGGTCATTCCTCTAGACCTAGGGTTTCAATTTGGTTGACTAACAACCTTCTGTCTAGTCAAGACACCATTTTTGGCATCCTTCTCAACTTCTAGTCAATTTCTTATCTTAATTTTCCAACTTCCAATTTTCTTTTATAAAAAGTAAAGGTGTTCTTCAACTCAGACTACTTGTATAAGCTAGTGGTACAACCTATAGATCGGGCAGCAAGACCGAAGTTTACTTAGCAACCGTGCTTTCTTAGGTAGGATAACCCACCTCCCTTTTAATGTTTAACTTTACTTGAGAGAAGGCTTACCCACTATCAGCTCACCTTACAGTCTTTGTATCCAAACAAAATAATTTAAAACACTTCTCTTTTTTGAAAACAGTTTCCAAAATATTTTTCAATTTCAAAATAGAACGTAGGGCATTCTAATATTCCATTCAATTCAAAGTGAAACCCTAGTTAGAGTTTCTAATTCTAGTCAAACAGCCACTAATTGACTTTTTAATTCTAGCCTAAGCGCCTAAAGCCAAGGCTCTGATACCACTTTTGTAGCACCCCAACCCCCTAGAAATAGGTTTAAGCTCAACCACAAGGCGTGTTGGGTCTTATGTTACATTTATAAGTAGACAACTTGCATCACTTTCTATTATCTCAAGTCTTATTATTTTTTAATGAGTACACAACCCAATTATTTTACTTTAATACAACTAGTACAACTGAGAAAAAAGAAATAATCACTTTTTATTTACTCAATAAAATAAAAGAGTTCATATTTTAGTTCAAATAACTATAACTTGAAAGAGAATACATAGCTCTTAAAAATTGAAATAAAATTCAGCAGAAGCCAAATAAATCTACAGTGGGCAACATGCCCTTACATTGAAAAAAAGAAACTTTTCAAAAAATAGAAACGTTCTAAATATAGCCACTTTTAGATTTTCATTGCCATCATATTGAACTTTCTAAAAATATTGAAAAGGGAGAGGTGAGCACATAACCTAATGGATCATCCATCAAACAACTAGTTTATTATTTCAAATTTCTAACACATCCAAATTCACACACTTTCAAACATTAGGTGATTCATACATCAAATTGGTTTAAGTTAACTTTATGACTGAAAGGGGTTCTACACCCTTGATGTTCTTAATTTAGATACCCCTCTTTAGTATGGAAAGACATTTCTATGTTGCTTTCCATTGGATGCCACATACTAAGTATCCCTAAGTTGCACTTTGCAACTAGACACTCCAAGCATGTGTTAAGAGCACTCATAGCACTCATACGGGTCACTATGATAGTACGTGGTTCTTATCTTCACTTTCTCATGATTAAAATCATATAATCATGATACTAAATTAGAATATTAAATCTCATAATTTAAACATTTAAGGAAGCATGGAAACACACATAGTATGCTTGAAAACTTAAAAGCAAACGTAAGCATGATTTCTGGGCATGGTATGATCTCATAAATGATTAAAAACATGCAACATTCTAAATTGAAATTTAAATGTGATCAATCATAATACAACTGAATAAATCATGTTGTAAACTTAAAAATAAACTTGCATGAACATGTTAGAAACTTAAAATAACAAGATAGAAGTTGTAGAAATCCCCTCTACCTCAATCATTATTTCTCGTTGAATGCGGTAGAGGTTCTCCTTATCAACCACTTTCAAAACTTCAAGAACTTTCAACGACCAACAAAAGCACTTTAAAAAAACTCACTAGAAGAATTAAATTAAAGCTTCTCACTTGTAAACACAAGAAAAGTGAGAAGAGATGCCAAGAAGAGGGCTTGGAATAAGCAAAGAGGGAAGTGTCAACTCTTTGCTTTGGGATGAGTAGAATGAGAGCATGAAGGATTTATATAAAAGTTCAAGAGTACTAGGGGAATGTCTTGGTTAGTTTTGGGCAACTTTGGCTGCTCACAAAGTTTGGGCAAGTTTTCAAACAAGAGGGGACAGTTTGCTTTGGAATAGGCAAGTGTGCTCATGGGACCACTAAGACTTGTTAATTTCATACGAGCTATTATTTGATCCCCTAGCATATTTCTTATTTAATTTAAGAGAATATTTTCAAACGTTGATCCATTCTAATCTTAATTGGGACGTGCCATGTTAAGTTGGTTCATGGTTTAAAAATATTTCCTAAACAACACTTTGTTTGGCTATCACACAAACACACAAGGAATACTTTCCAATTCTCTTATTTCTTGGACGTCAAGCATGGGCATACACTATCAAATTTGAGGAACACCATATAATAGTAAAAAATGTTCATCTTGGTTCCAGGAAACTATCTAAATAGGGTTGCTCACATGTGTGCACACTCACATGCACATGGTTGGGCTGAATTTGGCTTAAGTGGGTGTGGGTGTACACAATCAAGTGGGGGTGTACATGAAATCATGTCTCATAGTTTTTAGACCGTATAAAATGTCTACTTATGTGGGTGTATTGAATTATTTGCATGGGACATGGGATCAATTTACAAGGATTCAAATAAAGGAAACATCCCATGGAGCTTTGCGTAACGTGAGGGTATACATGATCATGGTGTTCCACCCATGTGGCTTGCATATGCTTAAGGTGGCCATGACTTCATGGGTTTATAAAAGTCAAATAAAAATTAATATCTCTTTATTTACAAGGAATGATAATTTAAAACCTATAATTTTGGAATCACATGAAAAAGAAATTAAGAATTTCAATATATGGTTTGGCCAAATTGGTTTTCATTTGCTTTCCTTATTTAGAACCCACTGAAGGCACTATGAAATGAAAATCAAAATCTTGGACAATTGTCCTGATTTTTGGATATATTGTTTATTTTGCTAGTTCATGTCATCCCATTTCATTTCGAGTTATTTTGATTCCCTAAAGTACCTTAAATGCCAATTTTCAAACCATTATTTTACTTATTTAGTTTAAAACTATGTTCATCTATGCTTGATTTCAGTTTAGTATGCATATTTAGGTTTGAAGAACATGATTTAAATTTTAAATTTGCGTGTATGTCATGTTAGTTGATCATGAAACCATGTCATGCTTAGATTAGGCATGTTTAGGTTTATTTTAAAGTATGATGCATACTATGTGTTTGTTTTCATGCTTTGAATGTTTATGTGGTTAAACATGCTATAATTATTTTATTTATGTTTCATGAGTATGAGATTTAATGAAAGATGTTGAGATTAAGAACCACATACTGTCACAGTGAACATGAGGGTCACTGTGGGTGTTCTTTACATGTGATTAGTTTACATGAGTGATGTCCCAAAATACATGAAATGTAGGTTATGCCCTAAGTCCAATGAAACTCGGCATAAGGAATGTCTTTTCACTGAAGGGAAGTATTTTGATAAAGAACATCAAGGGCTTTGAAACTCTTTCGGTCAAATTTTCAACTGTAAACAAAATATTGTTTAAAAGACTTAATGATTTACAAGTGCTTGAATTTGAATGTGTTGTTAATCTAAATTAGTAATTTCCTTGTTTGAAAAAGATCCACTAGGCTGTGTGTTCATCCTTCCTCTCTTATCTTTCCAGGAAATTAAATACATGATGATGCATACTAAAGACTTCGGATGCTAGTTTTTAGAAAGTTTACATTTTATTTACAATGTAAGGGCATGTTGCCCAATTTTTGAGTTATTTCTGCAGTAATAATTTCTTTTGATTTAAATTGGAGTTATGTATTCTTTTTTATTAAATTGACTAAAGAATTAGAAAGTTTTCTTTTATTTCTTGTGCAATTGTCTTATTATGTGTTACTTAAATAAATAAAGCTTGGGATAATTAAAATAGAAAGACAAGTTGTGTGCTTGTAAATGTAATACCAACCTGACCTGCCTTGTGGTTAAGTCAAATTGAAAGTCTAGGGATTGGGGTGTTACATTAGCAATCATCCTTTCTTGAGCGAGATAACCCGCTTTCGTTTCAATGTTTAGCTTTACTCGGGACAATGCTTACCCACTATCAACTCAACTTGTAGTCTTTGTATCTAAGCAAAACATTTCAAAACGTATATTTCTTTTTTAAAAATACTTTCCAAAACAGTTGTAAATTTTAAAAATAGAAGGTAGTGCATCCTACTTTTAACTCAAAGCATATGTCAAACCTAGTTGAGTTAATACTTTCTAAATCTAATACCATAGTTGGTATAAAATCAAAATTTCTAATTCTAGCCCAACGACTAATGTTTTGGCTTGACTTTCTAATTCTTACCCACCAACTAATGTATATGCTCTAATACTACCTTTATAACACCCCAAACCCTAAGACTTTCAATTACATTTGGCCACAAGGAGGGTAAGGGCAGTGTTACATTACAAGCATTCAACTTCCCTTTCTAATTCCTTTATCTCAATTCTTATTGAACATTATGAGCATGCAGCCCAATTTATTTTATTTAATTCAATAAGACAACATAAATAGATAAATAACCTTTTCTTTATTCACTATTTGAATTAAATGAGACAAGTACATAACATCAATTTAAACTATTAAAAGAAAGAGAGTACATAACTCTAAAATATAAACTATTTCAGCGAAAGTCTAACTTATTAAAAACTTAGGCAACATGCCCTTACATTGAAAATAAAAATAGAAACTTTCAAAAAATAAGCAATCTAAATCCTTAGTAAGCTTCATCATGTAGTTCAATTTCCTAAAAAGATATAGAAGAAGAGCGATTACAGAGCCCAATGGATCATTCCAAAAATAACTAAGTTCCTAATTCAAACTAATAACACATTCAAATCCAAACACTTGCATACATTAGGTTTTTCAAACTATTTCTTATTTTCAATTGTATGTTAGATTGAAAGGGGGTCCAATCCCTTGATGTTCTTATCAAAATGCCTCTTTTGAGTGGAAAGACAATTCTTTCTTTCTTTATCTCGTTCCATTGGATAGGGTCCCTTGTTCGTATTCCAAATATTTTGCATTACACCCATATGCACACAGTGTACACAACTAATATACGCATAGTATATGTAAAGGACATACAAAGTATCGCTTTGGATCACTGTGATAGTATGTGCTTTTAATATCAAAGTCTTTTATTTGAATTCTCATAATCATAAATCATAAAAGAATTAAAATTCATCATGTTATCACCATGAAAGCATAAAAAATCACTTGCATGCATCATATCGCAAAATCGGCCTAAGCATGGCATGGTTTTATGATGCTTAAACGTGGCATATGTATCAAATTAAAAATTAAATAATGTGAATGGATTGGAATTGAAATAATGTATGGTAAACAGATTTTAAAACATGCATAAACATGATATTAATTCAAAATAGTAAAGAGGGGTTTTTTTAAATCATTTCCACCTTGTCTTGCAATTTCTTGAAAGTCCGGGAGAGTTTCTATAGTCTAAGCACTTCAAGAATACTAAACCACTCAAGAACAATAATTTCTCACTTTAGAACACTTAAGAACAAAAGAAAATAGAGAAGGGGTACCAAGAAGAAGGCTTAGAAAAAATAAGAGGGGTTTGTTAGCTTTTACTATGGGATGAAGAAAAAGTAAGCACAGGGGCTCCTTTATATATAGATTTTTCTATGCACGTAGGGGGGCAGTTTGGAAATCATTGCATCAGCCACTTTTCGTTTCCCTTGAGCACTTTTTTGGCATGTGGAACCACTAGGGTTTCCTTTCTTGTTTGCACACACATATGGTTTAAGCAAGAGTTCATTTAGGGTTTCCTTTTCATGTGTTAACACAATCTGGTGCTTGCAACCACTTGCTATCTTGGTTTGGTGTCCAATATGGTGTGATATTGTGAGCAAGGCAACTTTTCAATTTGTTTTAGTAATTGATTCCTTTTCTTGTGTATAATTAGAACCTTCTAATCTTGTTCCTTGGGTGTTTAGAAACATTTTTCAGCAGCTTTTATTCTTGAATTGGAAACTTCTAATCTTGTTCCTTGGGTGTTTAGGAAAATTTTTTAGCAACTTCTATTCTTGGATTAGAAACTTCTAATCTTATTCATTGGATATTTAGAAACATTTTTCCATAACTTGTATTCTTAGAAGTCATGTGAGTAAGGCAATATTTCCTTTTCTTTGTGAGTGTTCACCAAGCAAAGACAAACTTGACACTTTGCATGATTTATTTTGATGCCTTAGAGTAGGCATGGGAAACTTTCTAATTTGGATCGTGCCTTCTTATTTTGACTTCTTAGACGCCATTGCGTGCATGGGCTTAGGGTGCTCATGGTTATGGCACATTGGAACTTCTATTTTCTTTATTAAGCACACATTAGCAACTTCCCAAATTAGTTTTAGAAACTTTCCTCTTTTCTTTCTTGCTTGCTAAGACATCAAGGTGAGGGGCACATGATAATTGTAGCTCGTGTACATGGGATCATCTGTTAGGGTTTCTAATCATACACCAAGATAGCTAGGCCTTGCTTGTGCAATGCACATGCCTAGGGCATTTAAGGGATTTCTTATTCCACCCCTTAGTGTGTCGTGCCTATTGGTATTTTAGGCCTTTGTTTCACACTTCTGGGTTCACATGATATGAACAAAAACTCATAACTTATGTTTGGTCAGGTTCTTTTCATTTTCTTTCCTAATTCCCATCCACTAAACCATAATGGGAAAATCAACCCTTAATTGAACAAATAAAATGAATTTCGAATGCCCGGATCATGTGAGGTGTTCATTCCATTCCATTTCATTTCATTTGTTTCTTTTTATTAATTTTCACTCCCCTAAGAGGTTTTTGAGAAATTAAACTTGCCAATTGATCCTTGAAATGAAGTTAGTCTCATTTATTATTTCATTTTATTTTGTACAAATTTTTAAGGATATTACAACATTATGCTTATAGTCACTTCAGATTTACTATTTATTACATTGCATGCGTAGCATGGATTCTAAACTATAATAAACATTCATACAAGGTATGGCATGCTATGAACCATGAAAAGACTAGTAGGCATTCATATGAGACACATATTTACTTGTAACACCCCAACCCCATATTCTTCTCAATGAGTGTTTGGACTTAACCACTATTGAAACAGTGGACTTAACCACAAGGTGGGCCGAGTCCGATGTTACTTTACAAGTGACACACATTTGACTTTCCATTCTCAATATCCCGTGCCTTAATATAAAAATTAAACAAGGCCACACTATAAGAGATTTAAAGAAAACTCTAATCTTTATTAATTCATAAAGAGAAAAGTACATAACTATTACTAAAAAACAATTATAGCATAATTCATAACAAAAATAGGCAAGCATGCCCTACATAGAAATTTCTAAATAAAATCAAACGAGATGTCTTGAGTCTTTGCATATTCAATTTCCTGAAAAATGTTAAAGGAAGGGTGAGCACTAACTTAGTGGATCTTAAACAACCATTTTCATATTCAAATTACTAACATATTCATAATTCAAACAATATAAAAAATTAGGCGTTTCAAATATCAAAATTGTGTCAAGTTGTAGCTTAGACCAAAAGAATTTTTCAACCCTTGAAGTCCTCAACAAAGTGACTCCTTAGAGTGAAATATGACATTTCTTAGTCAATCTCATTGGAATTTGGACTTAGGGACTCAAACCCACCAATCAATCACTTAGTTATTACAAACCTTATGAACTAATCATAAGAAGAGAACACTCATAGCAACCATGTGTCTACTATGATGGCACGTGGTTAGAATCTCATATTCTCATATTAAATCCCATAATGATGAAACATAAATAAAGATTTTAGAATATGGCATTAAACTAAAAATAAAATTCAGAATTTCATAGAACCAAACGTTCACCATTCACCATAGGCACCAAGCATTTAGACAATCACTAAAAGCATGGTACTAGTAAGGGGCGTTCATCATGCATGCATGGATATGGATAAAATCAAACTAAAAACATGCATAAATACTGAAAACTTAAATTATACTAAGAGAATTTCAAAAAAAACAAATCTCAAAAAGAATAAACATGCTAATGGTTTAAACAAGAAAAAGCATTTAAGAGAAGCAACTTCCACCTTAGATGAGACATTTTCCCCAAATTCTACCAGAGCTTCCCTTCACTTTAGCACTTTTGAATTTCAGCAAAAGAACTCTATACTAATCACTAAATACTGAAACTAAAAGTCTCTGACCTTTGCACAAAAGAAAACGAAAAGAAAAGAAGAAGAAGAAGAAGAAGAAGTTTGAGAGCACAAAAGGAAAGAGTCTCTCTTGTTCTTGGAGTAAGTGATTGTGAGCAACATAGGGAGTATTTATAGTTTTTCAAGAGCCAAGGAGGGACATCTTATGGTAGCTTGGGCAACATGGGCAGCTTTTCACTTTTGAGCAAGTTTCCAAACACTAAAAAAGAGACATGGTAAGTATGGACATGGATCACTAAACTTGCCAATTTTTTTATGAGCCATGATTTGCTTCTCTATTAAATTTCTTAATTAATATCAAAGAGTATTTTTAGACATAGAATAATGCAAATATTAGTTGGGACATGATCTAGTAAGCACACCAAGTTTCTAATCTAGTTTGGCAAGTACATGTGAGCAAGAATCTTTCCTTTGTCCATTTCCTTTGTTTGGGTGTCACTCTTAGTGTATAATAGAAATCTTTCTTCTCTGGACGTCCAAACAAGTGAGTATGCTATCAGTCTTGAGGGGAGACCATAACATAGTTTATGTAACATCTCGAAAATTCATATAAAATTTGAAAATTTATTTAGAGAATTATACGGAATTGACGGATGAAAAATTTGGTAAGTCCTAGTTTAGTCAAATAAGGAATAAAATCAATTTAATGGATTTTTGGAAGAAAATATATGAATATAATGTATATCATGGGATATCATAGGAAAAAAAATACAAGGATATGTGCAACTTTTGATGAAAACAAGATTAGAAAGTCAATTTGGATTAAGATTTGGCAAAAATCCAAAAATAGAACATGAAATTCGGCTAAAAATCATATAAATATAACTCAAAATGCATTCAATGGCTGCAAATCGTTGATCTGAATCTGATCTCGTGATCTAAGGGCTGCAAGATGATCTTCACCAACGCCCAAGCCCACAGGATAACAAAGGTCGAATGGATGGTCATCATAACCACATACCATCATAGTGGTCAAGGCAATGCTATGGATGTTCTTTTCATATGAGTTAGGTCATATGGTTTTCAGACCTAAGTACTTGAGGGTCGTGTACCATAGTACCTTATCAGTCACCACGTGTAACGGGTTGATGCCAACACGTGCCACAAACGGGTTGATGTCGAGTGGGCCCTGTTTACTTAGTTAAGAGCATCAAGGGATTAAAGGCCCTTTTGGTCTGAGACTCGAGTTGAACAAACTTTTGTTTGAATTATGATTATGTTATGAGTTTGAATATGAAAGATGGTTGTTTGAAAAGGATCCACTAGGCTATGTGCTCACTCCTTCCTTTCTTATTTTTTCAGGAATGTGAAACCTATGAAGTAGTTGAACATGGATAGTTCTTAGAAAGTTTCGACCTTATTATTTTTAGAATTTTCAAGGGCATGTTGCCCAAAGTTTAAATCTTTTCAGCTGAAAATTATTTTGAAGTTTTCCACTGTAATAATTAGATTTTTGAAAAGTTTGTACTTTTAATTTTTCTATTATGAATAAAATAGTTTGAATTTCTTTATCTTTTTTAATTTGTATTGATTTTATTAAAGTGAAAATTTTGTATTCTTGAATTTTTATACAAAGGCACGAGATATTGAAAAAGAGAAAAACAAGTGTGTGTTACTTGTAAAGTAACATCGGCCCGATTCGCTAGTTGGTTAAGTGTATTGTCAAGAGAATGGTGGTTATGTAACACCCCAACCCCCGTATCTTTAAGCATTGGACACAACCACCATTTTCTTGATGGTGAGTTAAACCAAACGGCGGGCCAGGCTAATGTTACTTTACAAGCGACACACACTTGACTTTCTTTCTATTTCAAGTATTTCATGCCTTGATTGTATTTAACAGTACATAACTTAAATTTAATAATTTAATAAGGCAATAATATAGGAAATAAGTGAAATTCATAAACTCAATTAATTAAATAAAATTGAGTACATAGTTTCATCTTGAAGAAAAACTATTACAACGGAAGATTCAAAACTTGGGCAACATGCCCTTACAGAAATTAAAAACTTTTAATATAAAAGAACCTAACTAATTTCCATGGTCTTCATGTGATTCAATAACCTGAAAAATAGAAGGAAGGGGTGAGCACATAGCCCAGTGGATCTTTCTAAACATCTAAATCATTATTTCAATTCAAACAAACCAAGCATATCAAACACTTTTGTACATTAGGCGATTCAAACAATTTATTGTTTATGGTTGACATTCGGACCGAAAGAGTTTAATCTCTGTGTTTCACATCACAGGGAGAGAGAATGACAAACTGAAACTCAATCCCCAATATCTATGAAGTGGGATCACTTTTGGAAACCCAGTTCGAAATCTTCAATGGTAAACCGGCAAGCCGGGTCGGGGGGTGGAACACACACGATGACACTATGCAAGTCCATCATCGCGCCGGTACATGGATTGAATCATTATTTAATCTTTCCTTAGTGATAAAACACACAATATCGGATTAAACCATCGATGCAACATACACAAAACATGCATCATTAAATATTTATTCATCGCACAATTCATGTATAACATGCATCAATATTCTTAATCTCTAAACATGCATGACATGTATATTCATGACACATCAAATAAATAAGGTATGTATATTAAAACACATATTCAATCAATCATATTCAAAACATCATCACACAGGCAAGACTTATTCAAATTAAAATAAAGAAGTAGAAGTTCGAAGTCACTTCCACCTTAAATACGTCCCTTCTGTACGCCTCTAAAATCCGGCAGAGTTCCGTTACTTTAAGGCTTCCAGACACTCAAGAACTCTCAAGAACACTCAAGAATAGTTGAAGATCACTCAAGAACTAAGGGGATTGCCAAGAAGAAGGCTAGAGAGATTCAAGAGGGACTAATATGCTCTTGAATTGGGATGAAATGAATTTTGAGCATGGGGGGTGTTTATATAGAGTTCAAAATGGTAGAGAATGGCAAGTTTGTGGTGTTATCTTGTAGGAAACTTGCTAATTCTTTAAAATTTCGTGCCCCCAAGCATAAAAGAATAGTAGGTAATTTTTTTGGAAATTTTTGGGAATTTAGAAACTAATTTTTTGAATTTTTGAAGTATTTAATCAAATTTTTCGGTAATTAATTCGAAGCCTCTGATCGAAACTGTCCGATTTTCCTACTATCACGCATCAGATCACGGTTAAGATTTTTTGGGTCAGCTGTGGATTGTTGGATCGTTCTCGATCGGGTCAAACAAAGATGATTTCATCTGGACCAACAGATTTCCTCGAATGCAGCACGATCATCAAGGTATCTAAGATCTTCATCGTCGGATGAGCCTCGAGCACAACACACGTTCGCAATAATCAAATACGATCTGTCTGATTTTCCTCAAAAGCAGTACGCAGATCTGGTTTGAGCTTAACGAAACTCATCTGGGACGTCGAATCGAGCAAACTGAATCTTGGACCGTTGATCAACCTCGAGTGATGCATCCCTTCGTGATCGATCGAAGACGTCTAAAATCCGGGCCATCCGATTTTCGTCGAGCGTAGCACCATCGTGATTGATTCCTGTGGCTTTGATCTCCGCCATTAGATGGATCTCGAGTACAGCGTCTGATCTTGATCACCGATCCGAGCCGCACGATGAACCTCGAATATGAGCCATTAGATTAGGCAGATCATTTCTAGGCCGTTATTTTACTGATTCGGTGCTCCTGGGTGTTGTTTTGGGCTTCGATTGCATTTGTTGGATTTTGCAAATTCGTTTTGGACCGTTAGATGCAGTTTCTAATTACCAAATTGCTTTCTAATAATGTTATTATCCGAATTTTGCCAATTAGACACTTCCTAATTGATAAAAATTTGATTTTCTTGTATATTTCCTTCTATTTTGATGATTTGCTAATATTTTTCTCTTTCTACTTTATTTAATATTGTATTTATTAGATATTTTTCTATTTCTTTAATATCTTTAATTAAATAATACATATTTACCATTTTCATGTATTTTTATTTACTTCATATTTTATTTTCAAATAATACCTTATTTAATTATAAATTAATATTTATATAATGCTTTATTTATTTATAATAAATACATGTACACTACATTTTTATTTAATTATATAAACTTTTCTATGTACATATTCCTATAATATGTAGTATTAACATTTATTATACTAACACACACCTTATTCATACACATATTAACCTATATGTGTATATATACTTTATTTCTATTTATTTATTAAGCAACTCTTTAAATTTCATCATTAATTCTACTAATTTGAAATTTTCATTTAATTATCAAATTAAAGTCTTATTTGCCTAATTTATATTATATCTCCAATATATTTTATTTTTCATGTGCCAACCCACAATTTGCACCCAAAATTTTTTTAAAATTTTTTAAATTAATTCACTTAACCTATTTTTATTTATTTTAAATTATTTGACAAAATTCTGGGGTATTACAACCTACACTCCTTAAAAGTATTTCATCCTTGAAATTTTTATACATGTATTCGTGCGTCATTTCGTTAGTTATTTTTGGTAAATGGGTTGGTTTTGACTAATTTGATAAGTCTGAGGGCTTGAGTCTTTATAATTATCTTGGTGACAGCCTGTGGTATTTTCGAAGCTACATGGTTAAGGAATTTGGCTATCGTTTGCTAAATTTAGCAGGACTGTGTTTTATAAGTTGTGTCTCCTGATTAAGACGATATCTAACCGTCTGGTTCATTGTATTCCTATGTGTTCCCTAATAGGTCGTTTCATACATAACAAATTCGTTGATTCTCAACTGTTGATTTTCTTACCATAGATCGGTTCTTAAGTAATGGTGGCTTCTCCAAATGATCGAATGGGTCACTTTGGTAGGGAATACTTATCCTTCATTATTGGGTGATCTCCTTACTCTATCCATTCTAAGGTATACTCATCCTTGCCAGTCTTAGGGTATTCTCAGCATCTAACTAAAGTCAGTATGCCTGTCCTATTTAATTTCCTCTATTAAGCTTGTGACTCATTTGTCTTGCCTTTTGTTCATCCCAAGTTTGATGCAATAGGTTCGATGGTAGGACTTGCTATAGAGATAGGCTTGTCTTTAATTTAGGGTCATACCTAGCCCTAAGTTCTCAATCTATCTGAGGGTAAAAGTTTCTTTGTCACTTCCTGCCATACGACAGGTTCTAGGGTTACTACTCATACTTCTTATTCCCATACTTTCCATTTTTGGATATTGAAAATGTAACGACAAGAGTTCTTAAGGGAAAATTTTCATAGAGATACTTGGTACAAAACCTTATTTCAACTTAAAATTTATAAATGCTAACATATAGCAATCTTAAACTAAAGGTCTCACCACTACTACTCATATTCAAAATTAGTTCATTTGCCCTAACATTGGATTATGAGGGTTTTTATTGAGGGTCTTGATCTTCCAGAGCCAACATTTTAGCTTGGTTCTCACCATAATCCTTATTGTCTTGAGGCTGAGGAGCCCGAACAGGTACAGTTGGACAATTTTTGGCAAAATGACCCCTTTTGTCTGCACACATAGCACAACCCTTGTCTCTTAGCTTGCTTCTTTCATTCTTTTTCAATTTGGTGAGTTTGTTTATGTTTTTTGCCTTCCTTTCCCGTATTTTTATCATATTGTGGTTTCTTGTTTTTATCTCTTACGGGTCGTTTGAAGTGCATATCCTTTTTTATTGAATTAATCTCAAATGTCGTTCCTTTGGGCATGGTTAGTCTTAGAGGAATTACTAGTTCATTAGCTCCCATTCTTAGTTCATTTTGAACTCAGGCTATGACTGTAGAGTCCTCATCATTTGCTCGACCACTTGTCGAGTGATTTCTGCTATTATCACTGGTGATAGGACGGAAGTTGCTGCCACATCTGCCCCTTGGTCACTTTGATCAGGTGTATTGGTGTTTTCTTGGATTCCTTCCATTATCTCCAAGCCAAAGCCACTTTAGTATCCTATCATAGCAGTTTCAAATAGGACATTCATTTAGGGTACTCACCCATCTTTTCTTATCTTCGGGATACTAAGTGTTTTTCCAAACTTGAGAAATGGTCATCTTTTCTAGATCGTATGTTATATTCGTTTCCTCAAGTTTCGTTCCGTTCGTGCTACAATGACTCTAGATTCATGTCTCTAGGTTTTTGATTTGTTCAGTGGCCTAAAGGTTTTTCTTCTAGGTTCTTTTCATGCATGGGTACAGGATTTGGTCTTAAAGCAAATAAACATTACAGCATGCATATCACACAATCACGCTAGTACAACAAGATTCCAAGCTTCCACCTAAGCTTTCAAGTTCAAGTGTCCCATGCCACTCTACCCCTTCCACTTAGGCTTTCACTCAGAACAGAGCCGCACCCAAAGAATTTCGCAAATGTCTCAATAACTAAGGTTCCCGAGCCCACTATACTCCACCGTCCCATACCAGCGAGCATAGAGAAACCCGTTCTGCCAGAGTTACCGATCATTCACCACACATGGTCCATCATTCTCGGAGTCTAGGCTTCCTCCATACCCTCAATTCCTATACATCCCATACTACATAGAAACTGAAAGTTACAGAAGCTTCCCAGTCTCGTGTCCTGATCAAACAGTTTTCTATTTTCACAAAAGTTCTAGTATTTAGCCTATGCCCTAGAGATTTATGTTTTTGATCCACTATGCCACCCTTGGCCACACCACATTTCTACCTAGGGTCTTTCTCTGGACCTAGGGTTCAATCTGGTTGACTCACAACCTCTATTTAGTCAAGATACTATATTTGGCATCTTTTTTGACTTCTATTCACTTTCTTGCCCTAATTTTCCACCTTTTAGTTTTTTTATAGAAAATAAGAGTGTTCTTCAACGCCGACTACTCATATGAGCTGGTGGGACAACCTCCAGATCGGGCAGCGAGACCGAAGTCTACTTAGCAACCGCACTTTCTCGGGCGGGATAACCCAACTCCCTTTCAATGTTTAGCTTTACTCGGGACAAGGTTTACCCACTATCAGCTCAACTTGTAGTCTTTGTATCCAAACAAAACATTTCAAAACATATATTTCCTTTCTGAAAACACTTTCTAAAACATTTTTTCAAATTTCAAAAATAGAAGGTAGGGCACTAAATTTCAATCTAATTCAATGGGAAACCTTAATTTGAGTTTCTAATTCTTTGTCAAGCAACTAATGTTTGACTTTCTATTTTCTAGCCTAATCAACACATGTTTAGGCTGAACTTTCTATTTCTAGCCCAAGGCACCTAAAGCCTAGGCTCTGATACTACCTTCGGTATCAGAGGAAACTTTCTGTTCTTGGCTCAGCAACTAATGCCTAGGCTCTGATACCACCTTTGTAATACCCCACCCCCGCATCTTTAAGCATTGGTGATGCGGACCCGCTAGGAATTAGATCCTAAGAACCCCCAATTCAAGGTAGTATACTCACCCCAAGAAAGCTAAAATCAGATTTAATGATCCACTTGAACCCTTGAAT
>JAJIYU010007995.1:0-18497 GCA_030144865.1 Tinospora cordifolia | reverse complement strand
TCGAATAGGTAGAAAATGTGCCACCTTAGTCAGTCGATCTACTATGACCCAAACGGTGTCTTCCCCCTTATGACTTCTCGGCAAGCCGCTAACAAAATCCATCGCTATACTTTCCCACTTCCATTCAGGAATCGGAAGTGGCTGTAATAAACCCGATGGTTTCCTGTGCTTAGCCTTGACTTGCTGACAAGTCAAACACCGTGAGACATATCTGGCAATGTCCCTCTTCATGCCTCTCCACCAGAAGGTTTTCTTCAAGTTCTGGTACATCTTGTCGCCCCCTGGATGCATAGTGTACTTACTCATTCTTAATGGTTTCTCAAACTAAGTGAGGCGTCTCATAAGTATGGTATACGTGATCATTTGCATGGCACATGGGATCATTCTACATGATGTCAAATAAGGAAAACATCTCGTTGAGGTTGGGTAGGGTGAGGGTGTATACGATCATGGTGTTCCACCCATGTGATTTGCACATGTATTAGGGTGGCCTTGCATTTATGGGTCTACATGAATTTAATAAAAATTAATGTCTCATTATTTATTAAGAATTAAAGCCTTTAACATATATTTTTTGTGTTCATATTAAACTAATGTACATTTTCAAACTATCATTTGGCTAGGGTGGTCCTTATTTCATTTACTTTCCTAATTTAGACTCCATTGAAAGGTATTAGGCAAATAAAACCCTAATTTTTAGCTAATTGAGCTAATTTTTGGATATGTTGTCTAGTTGATCAGTTCATGTCATCTCATGTCATTTCAGGTCATTCTGAGGTCTTAAGATTCACTAAAACGGAGTTTTGACCTGCTAAATTTATCCCTGAAATGAACTCATTTTCATTTCTCACCCAAATTCAATCAAATGAAATTGAATTGTTTCATTTTATTTAGTAAAAAATTACTGAGTATTAGATTTCTTTCAAAAAGGAAATATATGCTTTCAAAGGTTTTGTTTGGATACAAAGTTACTAGTTGAGCTGAAAGTAGGTAAGTCTTGTCTCAAGTAAAGCTAAAGGGAGATGGGTTATCCCGTCCAAGAAAGTGCGATTATTTAAGCAAACTTCAGTTTCGCTGCCCAATCTAGAGGTTATCCCATCAACTCATTCAAGTGATCAAAGTTTAAGAACATACTTATTTTTGTATGAGTAAACTAGAAGGTGGTATATAAGTGCAAGGAACTCACTAGAGTACGAAAGGTAGTACCAGGAGTGGTATTAAAACTAGATGAGGGTTGAACCTTTCAACAAAAAATTGAGACCCTAAGTACAGGAAAAAGACCTAAGGTAGGGAATTGGGTGTTGCCGAGAAAGGGACAGTGGATCAGGAATAAAACATTTAGGACATAGGTTAGAGATTAAACGTGTGAAAACAGAACATTTGATTGGTTAGGACACAAGATCGGGAGGATCATGTGTCTTTGGTTTCTATGAGGTATGGTATGCATAGGAATTTGGGGGTATGGAGGAATCTAGGACTCAGAGAATAACAGGCCATTTTTTGGTGAATGATCGGTGACTTTGGAAGAACTTGTTTTCCTATGTTTGGCTAGTATAGGATAGTCAAGTGTAGTGGGGCTTGGGAAACCTTAGCTACCCAGACATTTGCAAAACTATTTGGGTGTAGTGAGATTTCTGAGTGGAAGTCTATGTCGATAGGCGAGGGTGGTATGGGATGCTCGATCTCGAAGGCATAGATGGAAACTTGAAATTTTGCTATGCTAGCGTGAACTTGCATGATTGAATGATTGTATGCATCCTTTACTCATTTAAATCCATGAATATATATATCACATGCATTTTGATTTTGAGACCAAAAATCACGTACCCAACAACCTTAAAGGGCCTTGACCCCATCAAACAGAACTAAGAAAAATAAATTAATAGGCCACGGAACAAATCGAGAACTTAGATACATAAATCTAGAGTCATGATAACACGAACAAAATAAAAACCTAAGGAAACAAATACTGAAAAGATTTTTGACTTGTAGATAATGGTCAAATCCAAGAGATACACTACCAGAGCTACTACATCTAACAAGATTGAACCACGAGGACAAGAGGCATAGCTTAGTATGGTTGAGACTCAAATTAACAATATGATGACGAAGATCACCAAGAGGGTCATGGAGTAGATTATAAGGGCATTACCTCAGATGATAGCACAGGTGGTGCGACAACCATAGGTACAGGAATAGATTCCAGTTCAACAGCCAGTGCCAGTGCTCAGCGTCCAAGCTCATCGAAGGGCACAATAAGATAGGGAAGACAAAGAACAAAAAGACATGTTGATGGAGTCGCAAAAACTCTGCCCATCTCAATTTGATGGAACTTTTGACTAAATGGTGGTAAACCACTAGTACCATGAGTTGGATGAACAGCTAGACATTTTAGGGTCAATGACTCCCCATAAAGTGGCACTGGCTATCCATTAGTTCAAGGGACCAGTTAGAAGTTGGTAGAGGATACTAAAGGCAGATCCAGACACTAGCTTCAGAAAGATGAACTGGGAGGAGTTCAAGGAAGTGTTTTATGAAAAGTTCTTCCTAGAGGCTACCCTAAGAAAGATGTGGTCCAATTTTGTCAAGTTAACCTAGATAGACATGACGGTAGCCGAATACGACGTCAAATATATTGAATTAGCCAAATTTTCACCTGAGCTGATCAGGCAGGAGAAAATTAAGGCTAATCAATTTGCAGAGGGTCTAAAGATCGAGATTTGAAAAGTGATAATGCCAATGGGCCTGAAGACATATAGAGACATCGTGGAAAGGGCATTGATATTGGAATAGAAACTCAACTTCGAACAAAAGGTGAGGAATAAGAACAAAAGGTTGGGAAATGACAAAAACTAGGAAGGAGCTTAGAAGAAGCAAAACGCCCATCAAAAGAACGATGGAAATAAGGCAAC
Source organism: Tinospora cordifolia (assembly GCA_030144865.1). Lineage (NCBI taxonomy): Eukaryota > Viridiplantae > Streptophyta > Magnoliopsida > Ranunculales > Menispermaceae > Tinospora > Tinospora cordifolia. The sequence goes on along the minus strand of JAJIYU010007995.1, from coordinate 15,585 downwards.
TCAAACATAGAACTAATCCAATTAGACTATAGGGGAGCGGAGGGAACTAACTAAGCAACAACGGTTGTGTTATCACCGAAGCTAGCCAGGACATATGGCAAAGTTTTGTCCTGCCAAAGCTCAGGCTCCCTAAGAGCAACAACATATTCAGGGAGGAGGACAGAATGGATGTCCTCAACAGCAACGGCCTCGGCAGAATAACAACTAGGGACAAAACTAGAACCAAGGTCGTGGGCATAACCAGGCTAGAGTGTTCGCTATGGCTGACTTTCAAGAGGAACAAGTTCCTATTGTGGAAGGTACATTCTTGTTATTTAATGTTACTGTGAAACTGTTGTTTGATTCGGGCGCTGCGAAATCCTTTATTTCTAAAAACCTAGCAGATAGGTTGCAACTAGTAACAAAAACATTAAATATGACTTTGAACATATTCACACCTATAAGAACTACCATCACCTCAAAAAGAATGTGCAGTTGTGACCTAAGACTCAGAGATAATTTGATCTCTGTCGACTTTTGTATACTTCCATTTTATTGATATGATGCAATCTTGGGGATGGACTGGTTAAACCAGTATCAGGCACAAATAGATTGTTCTAAGAGGCGAGTAACCATAACACTACCTTCAGGGAAAACCTATAGAATCAACGGTGATATGCAAAGATAACTAGAAGCCCGATGATAACCATGATAAATTACTGAAGGTAGATAGATGAACTTGAAAAAAATCTTTAAGGAGGACCCTGTAGAGCAAAGAGGAATCCAAGACTCAGAAGTAGTTATGGAATTTGAAGATGTGTTCTCAGATGACTTAACAGGACTACTACCTGCTAGAGAAGTAGAGTTCAAGATTGAACTTTACCCTGGAACCAACCGTATAGCCATACCTCCCTACAGGATGGCATTGGTAGAGCTGATCGAGTTAAAGACTCAACTAGATGAGCTTCGAGAGAAAGGATCCATTAGGCCAAGTGAATCACTATGGGGGGGGCTCTAGGGTTGTTTGTGAAGAAGAAAGATGGGGTCCATGAGACTATGAGAAATTGAACACAGTGATAGTGAAGAGCAAATACCCCCTATAATACCCTGAACTCCCGAGTTCTTATTTGGACTTAACCACAAGGCTAGTCCGATCCAGTATTACTTTAGAAGTGACTCACACTTGACTTTCTAATTCTTTTATTCCAAGTCTTATTGAGTATTCAGTGTACTTAACTCACTTAGATTCAATTAATTAATTCAACAAGACAAAACAATTAGAGATAGAAGAAATCTTTAACATTCTTAATTATCTGAATAAAGGAAAGAGTACATAACTCAAATAAAACTATTACAGCAAAAATCTTAAATTCAAATGCAACAGAATATCAAAATTGGGCAATATGCCCTTACATCAAAAATAAAAACTTTCTAAATAAAGATATCATATCTAATATCATGCTTCTTCAAAGGTTAATTTCCCTTAAAAGATGAAATTAAGAAGGGTGAGCACATAGCCCAGTAGATCATTCAAAAACAACCAAATTCTTGTTTCAAATCAATAAAACATCCCTTTTCAAACACTTACAAGCATTAGGAATTTCAAACAGTTTCTCGTTAACAGTTATAACTTAAACTAAAAGGGTTCCAAACCTTGATGTTCTTATCAAAATACCTTCCTTGAGTGAAAAGGCAATTCTTTATGCAAATTTCATTGGACTTACGGTCTCACCCATATTCCAAGTATTTTGGGACTTCACCCATGTGAACTAATCACATGTAAAGAACACCTACAATAGTCCCCATGGATCATTATAACAGTACGTGGTTCTTAATATCATAGTCTTTCATTTGATCTCTTATTCATGAATCTTAAACTAAGAGACAGGTTTAAGCTCAACCACAAGGCAAGTTGGGTCCTATGTTACATTTATAAGTACACAACTTGCATCTCAATTCCTTTATTTTAACACCTATTGAAATACTCATAAATAAACTTCCATTGAGTTTAATTTTCAACAAGATAATACAAGTAAATAAAGGAAAACTTTAAACTCTCAATTTATTCAAAATAAAATAAAGAAATATATTATTGAATTCATATAATCAAAAGAAACAATACATAACTCTAAAATTTCAAACAAAAATTTAGCGGAAGTCTTTATTCAAAATTTGGGCAATATGCCCTTACATGGAAACTTTCTAAAAATAGACTTTCTAATTCCTTAGCAAGCTTGATTATGCATTTCAAATTCCTGAAAAAAATAAAAGGAAGGGGTGAACACATAGCCTAATGGATCATTCATTAAGTTACTATTTCAAATCAATAGCACATCCAAATTCAAACACTTCATACATTAAGTAATTCAAGCAACTTTTTGGTTGTAGTTGACGTTAAGACTAAAAGGGGTTCTACTTCCTTGATGTTCTTAATTAAGATATCCCTCTTTAGGGTGGAAAGACATTTATTTGTCATTTTCTATTGGATGCCACATACCAAGTATCCCTTAGTTGCGTCCCACAACCACACACTCCAAGCATGTGTTAAGAACACCTATAGCACCCATACAGGTCATTATGATAGGGTGTGGTTCTTATCTTCACTTTCTTATGTTTAAGATCACATAATCATAAAAGAAATTTAGAATATGAATTTTAAAATTTTAAACATTCAAGAAAGCATGAACAAACACATATGACGTGCTTGAAACTTCAAAGTAAACCTAAGCATGGAATTTAAGCATGACATGCTATCATGAATAATTGAAACATAAAAATATGCTAAACCAAAATTAAAATACGATTAAACATGCTAAAACTAAAATAAAACATGCTGAAAATCAAAATTTAAACAAGCATGAATATGCTAGAAACTTAAAATAGCAAAGTAAAGGTTTAAAAAATCTCCTCCACCTTATGATGTTTTCTCCTAAAAATTTCAGCAAGGATTCCTAATGTTCAAGCACTTCCAAATGCCAACAAAATCACTCAAAACAACTCACTATAAGACCAAAATTAGAACTTCTCACACAAGAGAGAAAAGAGAAGTGAGAAGAGATACCAAGAAGAGGGCAAGAACAAGCAAAGAGGGAAGTGTCAATGCTTTGCTTTGTGCTGAGATGAATGTGAGCAAGATGGGGTTTATGTAAAGTTTCATGAGCACTAGAGGATGTTTTGGGCATGCTTACACTAGGAAACCTTTCCATTTCTCTATGGGGACGTTTTGGAATGCACAGATTGAGTGTGCAAACGATTTAGAATGTTGGCTAATTTGGTTTCCAATTTTTAGTGTGAACACAAGATATAAGCTTTATTTGATTTCCTATTTATGTGTGAACACAAAAGGATTTAGAATACTTACTATTCTTTGTTTGAAGTTAATCTAGGTGTGATATTGTGAGCAAGGCAACTTTCCAATATATTTTGGTAATTGATTCATTTTCTTATGCACACCAAATCAACAAGATTTGACAATCTTTTATTTTGGATTAGAAACTTCAAATCTTGTTCATAAGGTGTTTAGAAACATTTTCAACAACTTCTATTCTTGGATTAGAAACTTCTAATCTTGTTCCTTGGGTGTTTAGAAACATTTTTTAGCAACTTCTATTCTTGAATTAGAAACTTCTAATTTGGATTATTTGGGATGTTTTTAGTGTGTAGAGCATGGCGTATATGATCACATCATGGTGAACGTGGAATCATTCAAACGTGGTTTCTTAATACAAAGTGGGACGTCTCATAGGGGTGGCATGCCTGATCATTTTCATAGCACATGGGATCATTCTACATGAACTCAAATAAAGGAAACGTCTCATGGAGCTTAGGGTAGGGTGACGATACACATGATCATGGTGTTCCACCCATGTGATTTGCACATGTTAGGGGTAGCCATAACTTCATTCGTTCACAAAAATCAAATAAAAATTAATATCTCCTTATTTACATGAAATTATAATTTATATCCTATAGTTTTAGAATCACATAAACTTAATGCACATTTTAAGGTATGGTTTGGCCCTAGGTGATTTTTTTTCAAAAACTTTTCTTATTTAAGACCCACTAAGGTCACTAGGAAAATGAAAATCTAAATCTTGGTCAGTTGTTTTGATTTTTGAATATGTCATTCATTTTGTTGGTTCATATCATTCTGTTTCGTTTCGGGTCAATTTGATCCCTCGAAGTACCGTAAATGACAATTCTTTCTAATTTGGACACCTTGAAGGGCGTTTGGCAAATAAAAACCTTAACCTCGACCAATTGTTCTAATTTTCGGATATATTGTCCAATTAGTTGGTTCATGTCACCTACTTCATTTCAAGTTGTTTTGGGTCCCTAAAGTTCACTAAATGAGAGTTTGGAAACTTGCTAAAATTAGCCCTGAAATGAACCTAGTTTCATTTGGCACTCAAATTCCACTGAATTGATGATAAATTTCATTTGATTGAGTACAGAGAATTCAAGTTATTACAAAACATCAAATGCATGAAATGTCGCATAGCATGCATTATTCATCAAAATAAATGTAAGCATATGAGATCTATGCATGGCATGATTTAATGAATAAATTAACATGGCATACATGTTAAACTAAAAATGAAAACATGTTTATCAAACTAAAATTGAAATATGCATGATAAATTGAATTTAAAACATGCATGAATATTTCATTAATCTAAAAATAAATAAAGTGGAGGTTCTAGAAATCACTTCCACCTCAGTTAGAAATCTAATAGCACTTCAACATGTTCAAAACCTTAAGAACACTCAAGAACTGAGTTGTTCACACTCAAGAATACTCAAGAACACTCAAGAATTGAAAAGAGGTGACAAAAGAGATGCTAGAAAAAACAAGAGGGATCTTATCAGCTCTTGCTTTGGGATGAAGAGAATGAGAGCACAGGGGGGCCTTTATATAGAGTTTTCTAAGCATTAGGGGATGGTTTTGAGTGTGCTCACATGGTAACTTTCCATCTCTCTTGTGTTAGCGTTTTGGCATGTGAGGAGTAAGTATGCACACAGTTTGGGCAAGTGCAAATAGGGTTTCCTTTTCCTATTGTGAACACCTTGTTTAAGCTTGATTGAGTTTGCTTCACATGTGTGAACACAAAGTTTGAACTTTGTTTGAGTTTCCTTCTCATGTGTGAACACAAAGTTTGAGCTTGATTGAGTTTCCTTCTCATGTGTCAACACAAAGTTTGAGCTTGATTGATTTTTTTTCTCATGTGTGAACACAAAGTTTGAGCTTTGTTTGAGTTTTCTTCTTATGGGTAAACACCAAGTTTGAGCTTGATTGAGTTTCCTTCTCATGTGTGAACACAATCTTGGCTTGAGCAACTTTCCCATTTTATTTCCTTGGGCATCAAGTACTTGTGTGCACATGGGAACTTTTATTTGTGGAACCTTCTAATGTTGGAAACTCCCATTCTTGGTTTCTTTGTTGTGCTCATGGGCAACCTTCTAATATTAAAAACTTTTATTCTTGGTTTTCTTGTGTGCTCATGGGCAACCTTCTAATATTGGAAACTTTCTATTTTGTTTTCTTTGTGCACACATGTGCGCAATATGGTTTTCGGACGTTCTAATTTTCCATCTTTCTTTTTTCTCTTGGATGCAATATCATGTAAATATTTCTATTTTCCATTCCTTCTTTATGTGTGTAAATGTTTCTATTTTGTGTTTTCTCCCACATGAGACCATGCTTTTGAGCAACTTTCTAATTCCCTTCTTATCACAACATTTTTGAGCAAATGGACTTCTACTGAATTAATTGGACATGTAATTGAAGGGACTCATTTCATTTCATTTCGTATAAATTTTTTAGGGTATTACACAACCTACCAAGGATAAATGACCTATTTGATCAATTGAGATGAGCCACTCGTTTCTCAAAGATTGATCTTTGGTTAAGATATCACCAACTCAGAATTCGAGAGTCAAACATACACAAGATGACCTTTAGGACATGGTATGGACACTTTGAGTTCACTATGAAGTCGTTTGGCTTGACCAATGCCCCAGCAGTATTCAAGGATTTGATAAATCGAGTGTTTAGACAATACTTCAACTAGTTTGTGGTAGTATTCGTAGATGACATCTGAATCTACTCTAAGTCAGAAGCTGAACACTTAGTACACTTGAGGATTGTGTTGGAGAGCCTTAAAAGAAACCAATTATATGCCAAGTTCAGCAAGTATGAATTATGGATGAAGACAGCCAAGCTCCTTGGCCATATAGTATCAATAGAAGGCATCTTTATAGATCTTGAGAAGGTGGAAGCTGTTGTGGACTAGAAACAACCAAAGACAATTATAGAGATTAAGAGTTTTTTAGGCCTGGCTGGATATTACCAAAGATTCATCCATGACTTCTCCAAGTTGGTTGAACCCATGACCAAGCTGATCTAGAAAAGAGCCAAGCTCAATTGGGATGAGAAGTGTGAACAATCATTCGAAAAACTAAAGAGGAGATTGATTATGGCCCCATATTAGTCATTGCTACCCATAGCATTGCATATGTTTTGTACGTGGATGCCTCACAAAATGGATTGGATGTAGTGTTAATGCAAGATAGAAAGGTTTTTCCATATGCCTCAAGACAATTGAAGATCCATGAACAAAACTATCTAACCCTTGACTTGGAACTAGCTGCCATCGTCTTTGCCCTAAAAATATGGAGATACTATCTTTACTGTGAGCAGTTTGACCAATTCTCAAATCATAAGAGTCCAAAATATATCACCCAGAAGGAGTTGAACCTTAGGCAATAGAGATGGATGGAGTTTCTTAAGGACTATGATTTCTAATTACACTACCATCTAGGGAAGGCCAACGTGGTGGCTGATGCCTTGACTAGGAAGTTCAACAAATGAGATGAGAAGAAGGGTCAAATGTATCAACTAATTGAGGAGTTCAATATGGGCATAAACTTAGACGAGAACCAGGCCTACCTCTACAATAATTCTTGCCAATCGGATCTTCTACATCATATCAGGGATGAAAAAAGGCAACAAAGTGGCTCACAAGCTTGATAGAAGGAATTGAACAAGGAAAGGATAAGAACTTAAGGTTAGACGCTGAAAATACCTTAAGACTTGGAGATAAAATTTGTGTGCCTTAGAATGGACAAAGTAAGCAAAATATACTGGACAAAGCCCATCAAACCAAGTACATGATACATCCTGGAGTTGACAAGATGCATCAAAACCTTCGTAAGACCTACTAGTGGCGAGGAATGAAAAGAGATGTGGCTAAGTATGTTTTCAAATGCTCAACTTCTTAGTGGGTGTAGGCAGAACACCGAAAGCCCCCTGGAATGTTACGACTACTCCCTGTCCCTAAATGGAAGTGGGATAACATTACCATAGACTTTGTTAGCAGATTACCCCAGAACTAGAAAGGGGAAGATACTATATTGGTAATTGTGGATCACCTCACTAAAGTGGTTCATTTCTTGCCCATGAGATCCACAGACCAAGTCAATAAGTTGGGAGAACTCTATGTGAAGGAGATAGTATGACTCCATGGTGTACCTAAGACCATAGTGTCTGATAGAAACTCTTAATTCATATCACAGTTCTGGTAGAGTCTATAGAAAGAGTTCAGCATGAGCACCACTTTCCATCTTCAAACTGATGGTCAATCTGAGATAGTCATTCAGACACTAAAAGACATGTTGAGGTTTTGTGTCCTTAATTTTAAGGGCAACTGGAGCAACTACCTACACCTGGCAGAGTTTGTCTATAGCAACAGTTATCAAGAAAATATAAAGATGGCTCTGTATGAAGCTTTCTATGAGAAGCCTTGTAAAACACCAATCTGTTGGGTTGAAATTGAGGATCATGTGCTTACTGGGATAGACTTGGTAGAAGAGATGAAAAATCAAGTCAAACAAATACAAAAGAGATTGACCATAGCACAAAGTAGTTAGATGAGTTATGCAAACAAGAGGATGAGACCCCTAAAATTTCAAGTAGGTGATAGAGTGTTCTTGAGGATAAGCCCTCAGAAAGGGGTTAGGTGTTTTGGATATAAAGGGCAGGTATCGCACAAATTCATCGGTCCATTCGAGATACTTAGAAAAATCAGAGAATGCACCTATGAGTAAGACCTACTAAATCGAATTGCCTCATTACACAATGTGTTCATGTGTTGATGCTAAGAAAGTATGAACCTGATCCCTCACTACAACACTCAAAATTTTTTAGGAAATTTTGAGTGTATATATATATATATATATGGGGACCGCGGTCCCACAATACTCAACTCACAAAATTGCGATCCCTAATTTGAGGACCGCGGTCCTACATTAGACTCACATTAGGACTGAGGTCCCTTATGAAGTCTTGTGTGCCAAGAACCACAATCCTACATCTTGGGAAATTTCAAAACAGCAATCCTGTGGCAAAATCCCGCAACGAAAGTTTCTAAAACCTTGTCAATCAGTGTGAGCACAAGAGGAAAAATAAACCCTAGCAATTATCCATTGCTGATCTGTGTGCGCACAAGACGAAATTAGAAAGTTTACCACATACACAACACTAATTTCTACACATTAGTGTGACGGCACAGCCGAGAAAATAGAAGGTTTCCTGTGCTCAGCACCCAAACCTGCTAATCCTTGATCCTTGAAACTCTATATAAAGGACCCTAGTGCTTTCATTCTCTTCATTCTAGCAAGAAATAACAAGTCCTTCTTGCTCTCTCTACTTCTTTCTTGACATTTCCTTCTCTCTCTCTCTCTCTCTCTCTCTCTCTCTCTCTCTCTCTCTCTCTCTCTTCTTGAGCAGTTTTCAACTGGGGTTAAGGTAATAGAGTGTTGCAAAAATTTTTGTTGAAAAGTTTTGAAAGAGATTTAGTGGAAGCTTCAAAAGAGTGAAAATACTGAGGCGGAATTGATTACTAAACTTTTGACTTATTATTTCAATTCAGAAATGATGTACACGAGTGTTTATTTTTAGTCAAGAGATATGCCATGATAATACATACCATAATAATACATGCCATGATTAGAGATGCATGCTTAGGATTTTATTATTAATGATGCATGATTCGTGTTGATATATGCCATTTTACCATGCTCATATGTTTAATGTTATTTAAGTTCAATTTATTCACGTGGATATTATTTTAAATATTAAATCAAAGATTAAACAAAGATTTTAACCATATACCAACATGATGGCAGATTTTCATCATGAGTGTTCCAATCAGGAATTTTGGATGTGAACTAAGGGTTTGAAGTTGACCCCACACCAAAATGATGGGTTTGAGTTTAAGTAGTTAATCTCTCCCTAAGGGTTGGAACACTGGGACGTATTTTCTTTTGGTCCTTAATGTTGACTGTAACAAACTATTATTTAAATGACGTAATCTCTTTAAGTATTTGTTATGCATGTTACATTTGTTTTGAAATAATAAGTTAACTTTTTGGAATGATCTACTGGGGGCGTAAGGTCACCCTTCCTTTTAATCTTTTTGGAAATTGAGATTCAGAGGCTACTGGAATTTCTCTTAGATTATCTTTCTTAGAATTTCTATTAAATCGTAGGACATGTTGGCCCAAGTTATTTTTATTTATATTTTGAAGTTATTTGAGATTTATTCCACTGTAATAAACAAAGGCATTATACCCTTGAAATTTTGAATTTATTAATGATATTGAATTTTTCTTTATATCATGGTGTTGATAGTATTATTCATGTAAAAGGAAACATGTTAATAAATAATTATTTTATTTAGATGTTTCTAAATATTATTTCTCTGAATTATGGGATGAGTTTCTACATATTCAGAATGTCCTAAGGACATGGGAACAGAAAAGGAAAGTAAATAATGAAAAACGAGGCTCACTTCACAAGTGGGTCAAAAATGGAAAGAAATGACAATTGGATGACGTAGGCCTTCACCACGGGAGGCTGGGTGTTACACTCGCACATAATCCATTTGGAAGAGGTAAACATCCAAAATGATGCCACTTATGAAGAAGCGATAGTTAGGATCCTCGATCACAAGGTGCACAACTTGAAAACGAATGACATTCCCTTTGTAACAACCTATAATTTCTATGACACGTAGACATGACTTATGTGTGCATACACATGTATTATACACATACATAAATGTATAAATAATGTCATGTGGGAAAAAATACAACTTATAAAAAGGCTTAGAAAAAAAATGAAATAAATAAATTTGGATGATTTAATGATAATAATAATAATAATTGTAATAATAGTGATATTATTGTAAATAATGGAGGTAGATATTATATATATATATTTGTTAATTAGGTGATTAAGAAAATAAAAACATAAATAGAGATATGATTTACGATTGGTTGTAAATAAAGGTACAAATGGAATAAGTTATATAGGGTATGTTGTTTTGGAATTATTTACCTCAAACTAGGGTATAAATGTAATTTTTTTAATATAAAATTAGGCGTTGGGTTGTGCTCAATTCATATCGTTTTCTTTTTCTTTATTTCACTTTTCATTTTATGTAGAAAGAACAAGAAATGAAACCGAAAGAAAGAAAGGGGAACGGAGGAAGGAAAATCTAGTTTTTCAATAGATTAGACTGGTTTTTTCTAATTCTTATTACAAAAATGCTAAATAAGTCATGTACTATATTCCTAGGGGTGTAATTTTTACCGTAGGGAGTGTTTTATAGTAGTACCCAAAAATGGGATATTCCCCCACCGTTAGTAAAACTCAATAAAAATTATACCAAAACACTCCTTATGATACGTAGATTGCAAATATGTGTTTAGTCTTCATTCGTTTGTCCTATACATACCAAAATAAATACCCAAAGTTGAATAACATACCCATCGACACCAAATTCGTGAATTTTGGATATCAATTAGATTTTTGGTGAATCATTGACCAATTGGGTTATTTATGGAAATTAAAAAAATTAGTAAAAATATATTTGGGAAGCCTATTTATTTTATTTTCTGCTTTAAAAATATGGTATATGAGCAAAAAATTAATTTTAAAGGTTATTGAGAATATTCGAGCTAATACGCAGCAATACGTGAGGTCTAATGCACATATGTGATTAAATATGAAAAACTAATGCGTCAGAAGTTATTTATAAAAATGAGTTTAATTTAATTTGCGCATCTGAAATTATGTTTGATAGGATAGATGTGGTAATGGATTGGAACTTAGATTTTGGAGTGCATACTGGGAATTGATTGATATTTTTGTCAAAACCCTTGATTTTTAATAAATAAGAACTGATGTAGATGAAAATATATATTATATATAGAATGATGGATTATATATTTTTGAATTTTAAAGTAAATTTGGAAGTGGCCAATATCATACCAGGAAGTGAGATACGTGCCCAATGGGGTTAAATTGCTTGTATTTTGCGAGTATTTCTTTATCTTGGTTATTTATATGGCATTGTAGATATAAAATTACTTTGAATGTAAGCATGTTATTTCTATTGACATCTGTTGCATTTGCTTTGAAATTTGATATAATTGTATTTATATGGCAGCATGTTTTGGATTTGCAAGAGTAGATCTAAAATATGGTATCATTTCGCTGTATTGAGCCATGGGGAATAATATTTCTTATGTGATAATCCATATGAGACTGAGCCATAAGAAGTATCGGTCTCTCTCTATGTCATAATCCTCAAAATGGTTATGGAGTAGATAATAATTAGAGGTAAGTCTATTATTGTCTAGGCCAGACATGAAGTGAGACTGACTCTACTTCTGAAAGATGCGGATGTACATGTGTTTATTAAATGATGCATTGAAAATAGCATGATCACTATGTTGAATGCATGTGTGTATGGCTTAAATGTGCATGATGAATTTAAATATTTTATCTAACTTGATTTTTTGCATTGTTATTTAAATGCATCTAAATGTCATAGATAAAGATTATTCACTGGGCCTATTGTCTCTTACTTATTATCTTTAATATTTTAAGAACACATAAGAAAGGGAAGAGGCCAGCACGAGAAGAGTTGACAACTCTTCCGTTACTGTTGTGTGTGTAGGTTTGATTATTTTGTGGGCTATATTTTTGTATAATTATAATTATCACAGTATATGTAATATCACCAGATGGATTTGGTCTATGCATACTAGTTAAGAGTGTAGAACATTGTAGATTATGAATTATGAACTATGATTGATGATAGCATGTGTAATATTATCTATTATGAACTTGTGAATTGATGATATTGTTTATCAAGTATAAATGTTCCTTTGGGATAAGTAAAAATTTTAAGGAAAACTCTATCGAAATTATTGTGCGGATATATATATATATATATATATTATTTATTCTCAGCTACCAGGTCAACCCTCATTTGTGTATAGAGCTATGACATCTTCACAACTTCCTACTCGAGATTGTATGGCTACTGATGAAGAAGTAGGAATGTTGGTTGTTATTTATTCAATGGTGGAAAAGGCAAAAAACATACAGTTAGCTGATATTCTTGTAGTTTGTCACTACTTTGATGTGTTTCCAAATAATTTGCCGAGGTTACGACCTAAATGGGAGATAGATTTTATTATTGAATTGATGCCTAATACTAAGCTTATTTCCATTCCTCCATATTGAATAGCACCAAGAAAATTGTAGGAACTTAAAGTGCAACTAGATGAGCTAATTACTAAAGGGTTTATTAACCCAAGTATGCCACCTTGGGGCGCACTTGTACTATTTGTAAAGAAGAAGGATAGAAGCTTACGATTGTGTATTGATTATCGTCAGCTAAATAAGGTGACTATAAAGAATAAATATCCTTTGCCTTGCATTAATGATTTATTTGATCAGCTGAATGATGCCAAATTCTTTTCTAAGATTGATTTCAGATCTGGGTACATTAGTTAAGTGTTTGAGAAGAAGATGTGCCAAACATTGCATTTAGAACAAGATATGGTCATTATGAATTTCTTGTGATGCCTTTTGGATTAACTAATGCTCTTGCTTTATTTATGGATTTAACACAAAGAGTATTTAAGTCGTATCTTAATTAGTTCATTATTGTATTTATTGATAATATCCTCATATATTCCAAAACTTGAGAAGATCATGAACAACATCTCCATATTACTCTGAAGACTTTGAGAGAGCATAGATTGTATGCTAAATTTAGCAAATGTGAGTTTTGGTTGAATGAGATAAAATTTTTGGGTCATGTCGTAAGTGCAGCGGGTATTTCAGTTGATTTTACTAAGGTTGAGGCTATTATCAATTAACCAAGACCAACTAAATTGACCGAGATTCAAAGTTTTATGGGTCTAGCTGGCTATTATAGAAAGTTTGTAAGGGGTTTTTTTTTAAATTAGTTGTTCCACTCACCAAGCTGACTCAGAAGAATGTACTATTTGTGTGGACCTCAACATTTGAAGATGCTTTCATAGAGTTAAAGAAGAAGTTGACTACTACTCCTGTGTTAGTACTTCCATAGCTTGGAAAAGAATTAGTAATATATACAGATGCAACACTAACAAGTTTGGGAGGTGGGTTTATGTAGGAAGGTCGAGTGATTGCTTATTGTAATAGCCCAAATTTTTGTACTGCGAGCGCATCGCAATGAAATTTAAAAAAAATATATAAAATTATTTGTAACTAAGTGAATTAAATAAATATATTTCATAGATACATATATGCATATGTATGCATACATGATTTTGAATATCTTATGGTAGATGGAATAAATAAATAAGTAATGGTTTGTTTTCAAAAAAAAAATGAAAAAAAAAATGAGATGAATAATACAAGTGAAATAAGCACTTGTATGTTGATATATATAAAGGGAGTTGTTCAATGTCTTAGGCTCACACAAACCAAGCATTCAAAACTTACAAAAAAAATAGAGAATTCATTGCTTTCTTTTCTTCATCTAAGCACAAAAAAAAAAAAAACCAGATCTCGTTGGATCTGGTTCTCCAACTATTAATCATCTTCGATTCTTCAATCTGGCCGGCCCTCTTCGATCTTGCCGGATTTGCCATTGGCATCATCAAACCACCATCATCACAAGCTCATAACCACTGAACTGGTTCGGATCTACACAATCAGCCACGGTCTGGAAAAGTTTAAGATCTGAAAAACAAACACCCACAACTGTTGTTTGGTTCGTAGCTTGCACATTTGGTTCGTGACGGTTGCTGGCAGTAGATGTGAGTGCAGTTAGCTGCTGGTGCATCCTTGCTGTTTGCAGGTCTGTGGCTAGCAGAGAAAGAACAAGAAACACAGCAACTTGCATGGATCTGAGCTGAAGAAGAAGACCTGCTGCTGTTGTTTGCCGTGAGGAATAGAGTTGCAAACTCTATTTTTGCTGCAGCTCGCCGTGGAAGAAGAAGAAGAAGAAGAAGAAGCAAGCTGCACCTGCTTGCAAACTGTAGTGAACAAACAAAGCTGCAGAAAATTTGTTATGTGGCAGCTCACCGTGGAAGAAAAAGAGAACAGAGTTACAAAACTAGTGTTGTTGCAACTCACCATAGAAGAAGGAGAATAAAGCCACAAAGCTCTGTTTTCGCAGTTGCTGGTGCGTCTCCATGTTCCAACTACTGGTGCGTCTCCATTTTTCCAGCTGCTGGTGCGTCTTCATTCTTCAGCTACTTGTGCGTTTTACAGCTGCTATTGTTCGCCACTCGCAGCTACCATTTGATCTGAGTTGCAGGAACGTGTAGAACGCCTCAGCTCGTGGTGCCGCTGCTAGTGCATTTGCTGGTGCGTGAAGAGTGTTTCTAGATCTAGTCCATGTGTGATGCTTATAGATCTGTTGGATCTAGTTGCTGTGCGTGAGTTTGATTTGCTCGGCTGCTTGCTGTCCTCCATTGCCACTCCTCACCATCAGCTCACCTCCGTTCTCGTTGCTACTGCTGCATTCTCATGCGTGATTTGGTCCAGCTGCTGCTGCATCCAACTAGCCACAACACTCCACCGTGAAGAAGAAGACGGACTGAAGAAGAAGTGCTTGCAAGTCCAAAGCACATCGATCTAACTCAACACAACCAAATCGGCTGTGGTAACCACTTGCACGAGCTCAAACCAGCCAAGATTTGGTTTGTTTCTAGCTCAATCACGCGATTTGGTGGTCCAGCTACCAGATCTAGTTGCTGGTGCATGATTTTGGGTTGCTCAACTACTTGGTGTTCGCCATTACCACATTTCACTATCAGCTTGGAGCATTTTTGTTGGACAGCTACTCACCGTGAAGAAGAGCTGCGGCTCCTTGTTGTGAATTCGTCTTTTTCATTGAAGCTGTTGCATCTACTAGTTCGTGCTTCGCAAAGGAATTGCAAATTTGAAAGTTGCGCGAGTCGCGCGTAAGGAAAGCTTAACAGTGATATAATTTTGATTCCAACGTTCTTACATTTTTATGATTTGTAGTTTTGATTTCTAAATTTTCTTCGATGGCTGGAAATTTATTTATTATTTGTTATTTCTGTGATTTTGATGCGCAAAATAAAGTCTAGGAAATCAAGCCTTTATGTAGAAAAAATATATATAAATATATGAAGTTGAAGCCTAATCAACATTTTAGTGGATATATTATTGTGATGCATATAATTTTGAATGGATGGTTGAGATATGATTTTTATGGATTAAATTCT